>JAUMJL010000007.1:0-192938 GCA_033558185.1 Dromococcyx pavoninus
CCTGCTGGCTCTTGGATGCCTGTGCAGTGCAGGTCAGATGAGGCCATCTGAGGAATCTTTACGACTCAGCAATGAAGTAGCTGAGCCTAACAAGGGCCTGAAAAAAGCACTTATGGGACAAGTCACACAATATGAATGATCAAGAAAATAAACTCTGCACGTAGCCCTGAGTTACTGCAAGCACTTGGAGACTTCAGGGGAAGATGGAACCAGTGTAACACAACCACAAAATGCTGGGGCTTGGGGCAGGCCTTCCCTGCTCACCAGAGCTTTCTTCAGAGCTTTTCCCTCCCAGTGGGAGCCTGAAGAACCTCTGTGGTTGCTCAGGGCCCTTGGTCCAGGGGACTGGAGACTGATAAGCAGGTCGAGGGAGGGGATTCCTCCTGTCTGCTCCACTCTGGTGAGATCTCACCTGGAGCCCGGGGTTCAGTTCTGGAGTCCTCATCACAGGATATGGATCTGTTGGAGCGAGTCCAGAGGCCACAAAGGATGATCCAAGGGCTGGAGCACCTTACACACAGGAACAGGCTGAGAGAGTTGGGGTTGTTCAGCCTGGACAAGAGAAGGCTCTGAGGAGACCTTAGAGCAGCCTCCCAGTACTGAAAGGGGCTACAGGAAAGCTGGGGAAGGGCTCTTTATTACAGAGTTCAGGAACAGGATGACAGGGAATGGTTTTAAGCTGAAAGAGGGGACACTGAGATGAGAGGTTAGGAAGAAATGTTTTCTTGTGAAGGTGGTGGGGCCCTGGCACAGGTTGCCCAGAGAAGTGGTGGCTGCCCCATCCCTGGAGGTGTTCAAGGCCAGGTTGGATGGGGCTTTGAGCCCCCTGATCCAGTGGGAGGTGTCCCTGCCCATGGCAGGGGGATTGGAGCTGGATGGGCTTTGAGGTCCCTTTCAACCCAAACCATTCTATGATTCTATGACTCTGTGATCCCCACACATCCACAATGTTCAGAAGAAGCTCAATGCCTTCCAGCACCAGAAAGCAGAGGTGACACCTTAACACTCAAGTCCCATTTGACCTCTCCTCCGCTGTGGAGCAAGAGTCACATCCCTCCCCTAGCTGCATTCAGCCAAGGAACTGAACTCCCTTTTGCAGAAGCAAAGGGTGAACCTATTGAATAATAATGATTTTTAAAAAAATCATGTTTGCCAGCAGTCCAGCTTTGCTTTAGTGAGTTTTAAATATTTTTAATCCAGACACTGCAGTTGAAATAGTGGGAAGAAACTGTTGGAAAAAGTTCTTTTGGGTTTTTTTTTAAGAGTTTGGTACTTTTAAACAAAGGATTTTTCGTTTTATTTTACAATGATGTATGTTAAAATTCCGTAGCTATCCACCAGGGTGTAAAATACTTAAAAACATATTTCATTTGGATCAAACAAAGGAAATGTGACTTGACATTATTTTGTTTCCTGTTCTAATGAAATAAAAATACCCACTGTGACAGATCCCAGCTAAAAATCCTTTTATCCCCCTGAGTTATCCTTACTATCATGATTTTTCTAAAGGCTCATTAACTGAAATAAAAAAAAAACCACTGGAGTTAGCAAAAATTATTTGTTGTGTGGGCTGATATTTAGAAGTATTCCTAAGGATAATTAGGGATATCCAACAGGACAGTCTCTGGGACCTAGGACATAATTTAAAGCGTTGCTGTAATTAACATATCCTTTCAGGCTTTATCCTCCCAGCAATGCTTCTGCTCTGGCTTGTTCCCAGCTCCCCTGCAGGCTGCTCTGCCCCAGAAGAAGCTTCTGCTCTGCAGAAACCACAACACAGATAAAGCCCCACTGATGTTAGGATGATGCCCCACTGCCACCCTCTCCCGCTCCCTTTCAGGTCAAACTGGATTTTTTACAGAACAAGGGGAAAATAAAATGGGTTTTCAGGACAATGCTGGTGACTTGTTGTTTTTCAGCCCCTCTGCCATCAAGGCCCTGCGGTGTTGCTAACCTCTGTTGATCCCACCAGGTGGTTTAACTGGCGAGCTTAGCGATAAGCCCTGTCCCTTCAAGGATGCACCAAGTTATATCGGGTTATTCTCTGCCCGATGGGGATCTCAGAGGCTTTCAGACAGCACAGGGCTAATTCCCAAATTCTATTTGCAGGAAAAAAATTAAATTTATGGGCAGGGGAACTCACCTCAAGATGCAAGTTTTGTCGTTGGGTTGCTTTGGGTTTTATTTTCTCTCCTGGGCTTTATTTTATTTATGCTGAAGTAGCTGTTAAATCCTGTTAACATGCTGCAAATCCCTGTCTTGCTAAAAGAAAAAAAGAATGTGGCACCTTTAAAAGGCAATCTGTACCCAAATAAACCCCTTATGGAAAGAAAAGGGGTCAGGTAGCAGCATCCACAGCAGAGAGGGGTCTGGCAGAAAGGAATGAAAATGAGGTAGGCAAAAAAAAACAATGGGACAACAACAAAAATGGGATAGGGAACAACAAGAACAAGGAACAGGCAACAAAAAAATGGGATAGGCAACAAAAAAAATGGAATAGGTAAAAATAATGGGCTAGGCAATGAAAACAATGGGCTAGGCAATAAAAAATGGTCTAGGCAACAAAAGAATGGGATAGGCAATGAAAAAAATGTGACAGGCAATGAAAAAAGAGGATAGGTGACTAAAAAAGATGGGATGGGCAAATAAAAAATGGGATAGGGAATAACAACAACAAAAAGGGACAGGCAATAACATAAAATGGACGAGGCAACAAAAAAATGGGCTAAGCAGTGGAAAAATGGGCTGGACAATGAAAAAACTGGGATTGGCAATGGAGAAAAATGGGCTAGACAATGAAAAAAATGGGATTGGTAATGGAAAAAATGGGATGGGCAAAGAAAAAAGAGGATAGGCAATAAAAAGGTGGAATAGACAAAAAAAATTGGGATTGGCAACAATCCTGCATCCATGAGCAAGGCAAGAATTGGTAATGTACAATATTCACCCACTAACTTCGGCAGTCAGAGGATTCCCGCAGTAAAGAGGCTGCACGTGGACAGTAGGGACAGGGGGAAGAGAAGGGGGTCACGATGGAGAGAGGGTCTGCACCCAAACACATGCAGGGGAGGCTGCCTGGAAGGCCTGGCAGGGTGGGGCCACCAAACCCAGCAGGGTGGCCATCGGAGCAGGAAAGGTAGTTCACAGGTAATGCAATAAATCCGGCAACAGAGCCTCCTCTCTGGCATTACCAAACCTGAGTGAAAGAATAATGTTATTAAAAGACAGGTAAGAAGTCAAACAGCAGCTTGGAGAAACCAGGGAAGCCTCCTGAGTGCCAAGGGAACCCGCACTATCTAGGGAAGAGCAAGATTATAATAATTAGGTCAGTTGGCGATAAGCCCTCTCAGTGCACACAGGCAGGCACACACACGTGCTGCTGCCTCAAAAGTGTCCCTGAGGAGCTGAGGAATCCAACACTAATATGGAAAAGCTCAGATGGAATATTAGAAAATTCCTTCACTGTGAGAATGGCCCAGCACCCAAAGGATGACACAATGGAGTGCATGCTCTCCATCCCTGGAAACAGCATCGAGATTCAGCTGGATGAGGCCCTGAGCAGGCAAGTCTGACTTAGAAGCCAGCCCTGCTCTAATCAGAAGGCTGGACCAGAGGACCTCCGGAGCTTATTTCAACCCAGAATAACTCCAGGACTCCAGAATCATAGAATCATTACAGTTGGAAAAGACCTCTAAGATCATCAAGTCCATCTGTCAGCCCAACACCACCACGCCTACTGAACCATGTCCCAAAATGCCGCATCTACACGTTCTTTGAACCCCTCCAGGATGGAGACTCCATCAATACCCTGGGCAGCTTATTCCAATGCTTCACCACTCTTTCAGTGAAGGAATTTCTCCTAATATCCAATGTGAACCTCCCCCAACGCAACTTGAGTCCATTTCCTCCCATCCTATCACTTGCTTAGAGGGACCCTGCCTTTTCCCAGACTTCCAGGACAAAGCTACCAGGCCTAACCTCCAGCTTAATGAAAACCAGACTAAGCTTCTTTCCAGCAGCAAGTGGTCTGGGAGTCCAGAATGATCTCTGGGAGAGGTAACAGAGGCTGACGTGAAGCTCAAATACAGAACAATCATGCACAGCGAGCAAGATGGTCCCACATAGGGAGTGCTGTATAGATTACATACGCACTTTTGCCTATAAAAAGGGAGCTGGAAGCTTTCTGTTATCCATCTCTTCCTTCCAGGATGGTTTGACATCAGCTCTGCCCATCTCAGCAGCCTCAAGGCAAGAGGAGTTGAAAGAATTTCAGCTACGGACCCAGAGTGGGAGTTGGATGGAGCTCACAACCAGATGTTTGACACTGGACCAAGAAAACAGGAAAGGAGGACCAGAGTCCAGGATGTGCTCACCGCCCTGACCCCTCCTTCTCACTTCCTCTCCATCTGTACTGCACAGTAGTCTCCAATCTGGCTGTTCAACACTGGGGCCCAACCACCACTCCAGAAAAAAGGAACCACAGAATCACAGAATCATTTAGGTTGGAAAAGACCTATAAGACCATCGAGTCCAACTGCAAACCACGAACCCACACACCGACCAACAGCACAGGATGTTCTTCTGAAGCCTCAAGCTTTCCGACCACCCATCTGTCCCAACAGCAAGGTATCTTGTCAGAGCAAGCTCTTCCTACCAGCCAGCTGCCAAGTACTCCATCCATGCACGAAGCCCTTCAGTACTTCTCTGACTGACTGATCCAAGTCAAACCAGACTTTCACACAAGCACAGCATCTTAAAGATTTAACTCTCCTGTACACAATTCATGCAAACATGGAGTTCCTGCAGTCATTACAGCTCATTAACCAAAAACCAGTAGTTGCCCTTAAATATACACAAATATTTTTCCATACTTCTGTGTCACTCAGAAGACCTCATGCACGATGCTCACCCTGCAAAATCCTCTCATGAGCTTCCTGACTGATCCTCTCATGTTGTTACATAATCTGATGTCCCTCCAGCACATTAGAAAACAGTGGCTACCAGTGCTCATACTTTAATCAAATTTTGTTAAAATTAGTGGTTAATCAAGCCCATTGCTTCCAAGCTGACATTTCTCTTAATGCTTTAATCAATAGACATGAAGGTCCATATCAGTAGCTACAATCCTTGGTGCTAATCCCTTAGGTCTTCAAGAACAGCTTGGATAAGGCTTTGAGCATCCTGATCCAGTAGAAGGTGTCCCTGCCCATGGCAGCAGGGTTGGAATTGAATAGGCTTTACGTTCCCTTCCAATTCAAGCCATTCTATGATTCTAAATAAGGTGTTAATACACACAAAAAAGCTTGAATCTTGTGACCACCGGAGGTGTCCTTGCCCACAGCACACGAGTTTCAATAAGGTTGTGTCTGGAGTTAACAATCTCTCAGAAGAGACTGTAGGTGCCGCCAGGACGAGGCTATGGCTTTTCGTTTGTGTCACTGGATAACGTGGAAGAGACTCAAGAAGAGAGAAGCTGGAAGTACAGGATGGATGTGTCTACTGTAATAAAGTGGATAAACAGACAGAATTAAAGAAATAGGTGGAAAGCTTTAGTCTGAGGCTTATTAGCCTGTGGAAAGAAGGAGAGGAAGGCTTTACTGGCTGACACTTCCCATCAGGCTCAGTGTAACGCTTGTTGACACATGGAAAAGGTCGAAGGCGACAGTGGGGAGGGCTCAAGAGATCCACCTCTTGACATCCAGTCAGACAGTCTGAGAGTCACACCACCAGATGCTTAACAACCACCACACTGGTTACCTAACAGCCTCTGACAGGGTCCAAATTTGGTTGGATATCTTAAAAGAAAAAGAAAAAATATGAGCACAAGCAAGCAAAACCCAAGTTGGGTTATTGAAGCATTTCTAGGCAGTGACCAACCTCAGACTGCCCAGCACATCCTGCTAGCTCCACACAAACATTCACATCTGCTGCTAAACTTCCACAGATCCTCAATTTCATGTTCTTCCACATCATTAGATTTAGATTAGCTACCACATAGATTTAGATGAGATCTTACGAAAGTATTTTTTACTGTGAGGCTGCTGAGACACTGATAGGTTGCCCAAAGAAGCCATGGCTGCCCTGTCCCTGAAGGTGTTCAAGACCAGGCTGCATGAGGCTTTGAGCAACCTGATCCAGTGGAAGGTGCCCTTGCCCATGGCAGGGGGTTGGAACTGGATGGTCTTGAAGGTTCTTTCCAACCCAAGCCATTCTATGATTCTATGATTCCATGATTCCATGATTCTATGATCAGCTGCCACTTTATCATGAAGCAAGTTTAAAGCTTCTTCCATAAAGCTTGTCTGAAACGCCTGTAGTGCCCCAGAGCACCAAGAACTGACCAGAAAAGGCAACATGATGCCCCCAGGCACCCACACTCTGCCTGCTCCAACAGGCTGGCCCAGGGCAAGGGCCTGGAAAATCAATGTGGGTATCACAAGAAGCATTAGGCTTCATTTTTGGGTGTTTCTTTTGAAAATATGTGGAAATTCTCAGAGTTTACATTTCCTTACTAGAGACAACTTTAACCATTAGCATCCCCATCAGAGCACCACACTATTTGTTGACCACCAGACCAAAGAAATGGCTTCCTTGCAAAGCACCTCCATATTTCCAACCAGCCTTTTTCCATGTGTCTTTATGGCTGGCACTGCCAAGAGAGAGCCTCCTCCAGGCACTTTCCACGGCAAACAGCTCTCCAGAAAGGTAAGCAATGCAAGGGACAGGTGAAACCTCCCTCCTGCAAAATTACCACACCTTCTCCAGAAATATCTGGCTGAACTAGATGGGACAGATTCCATAGAGATCCCAATCAAGAACAGATATAAATTCTGGGTCCTGGGCTCTGTGTGCCTTACCATAAGATCTTGGGCTACTCAAGGTTCTGTTTTGATTTGCTCAACGTGATACCTTTGCTACCAGCAAGCTGCGTTAGCTGTTCAGAATGAGGACTCACAGGCAGCCCCTGTGCACTCAGAGGTACTTTAAAAGTCCTCCAGTCACGCTGCAGAAGTTTGGTCCAGCCCTGCTAAGTAAACATAGTATTATCAAGCTATTAAAAGCTCCACTGGCACTGATTCATGACACGAGACAACCACCTTTCTTCTCAAGCACCTGGCACAACTTGAAGGTCCATATCAATAGCTACAATCCTTCGTGCTAAGGTGCCGATCCTTTAGGTGTTCAAGATCAGGTTGGACGGGGCTTTGAGCACCCCAATCCAGTGGGAGGTGTCCCTCCCCATGGCAGGGGGTTTGGAACTGGATGGGCTTTAAGTTCCCTTCCAACTCAATCCATTCTATGATTCTAAATAAGGTGTTAATATACACAAAAAGTCTTGTGACCACCAGAGATGTCCTTGCTCACAGAACATGTCCTTCAGCAAAGCCGTGTCCGTAGTTATCGATGTTCTACCAAAGGTGTAAGAAGTGCTAAAATTCACCAGCCACTGGAATTCAGCTGTGTCAAAGTGGGATCAAACTCTGCTGCATGCACAACGGAGACCAAGAGCGAGGATCTGTTATGGAAAGTCCTTATTACCACAGGCTACCAGAGAAACACTGCCCACCCCCTCCCCACCACCAGCAACACACTCTCACAAAACATTGCTCCCAGGCAAAGCCATCCCAGGAGCAAAGAGACCACCTGGGAGAGTCGACCATTGGTGAAGGACAGTAAAAGCACAGGACTGCTGCTGTGGAGGTAAGATCTCAGCAGGGATCCTGCTACACACATACCCAGCACGGATCCCAGCACACACAAATTATTAATCCTAAGAGTAATAATTTGAAAGAAGATAACACTTAAGAATGATACAGAGAGAAAGATGATTCCTACTCCAACAAATATACAAAACAAAGGAATAAGTGCTCACTTTGGCATTTCCTGAAAACATCAAAATTGCTTTCAGGGTTTGAGCATCTGGATTTCAAAGGGTGAGAGGAAGGGTTCTGGGGGGCTTGGGAGTTTCTTCTCTTTCTTTTCCCTTCTCCCCTTTTAGAAAGAACCCCTTCAGAGTTTGCAGTCAGCTGTGCTGCCTTCCAGAAGAGAACAATTAACCTGAGAGTAATGCACTTTTTTTTAATATAGGAGACAGCACCCCAAATGTCTGGTATCACTCAAAGTGGCAGATGATTTAGTGACTCCCTCGCTGAGCAGCAGCGCCTGAAAGCCCTGCAGAGACCAAGAGATGCTTTCTCCCTGGTATTCAGCAACTGGTTCAGCTCTGCCGTGAAAGGCAAGCTGGCAGGAGCCCTGCACGGAGCGAGCATCATCATCCATCCATCATCCACGCTGACCTCTCCCATCAGTGCCCAGACGAGCATGACATCCTTCATGACAAGAGTCATCTTCACTCTCCTCTCCCTGGTGAGCCCGTGCCATCAATTTTTACAGCATGACTAGGCTAGATCTAAAAATTTCATTTGGCTGGACTTGCCTGCTTCTCTGCAGACATCCATGTTCGTGGATTGGGAATAGAGCAGGAGACCTGGAGCTGCTGCAGGTCTGGTAGTGCATCCTACTGTTACTACCCTCCCAGCACAGGGAAAGCTCCTGTTGACAGCTCATCCTCCCTCACCGTGCCCTGAAATGTGCAGTGAGGAGGCAGACGGGCTCCTGCTGAATGAAGCCAGTGTAACTGGGGGTGCTCAAGGAAAACCTCGGGAAAGGCAGCAAGGCATGACTGTGCAAACCAGAGCAGGGGAAAGGCTGAGTCACTTCCTCCCCCAGAGCCCTAAATAGAGAAGAGCGTAAAGAAACTCATGCTCCAAGCTGACAAAAAAGGAAGAGAATCCCCAGTTCAAAAAAAAAAACAAATCAAAGTGTATGTAGTGACAGCAGGAGAAGGGACAGAAAAGGCAGAAAGGCCTTAACAGGAAAGTTTGTCAGCAGCAGAGAGGGGCAGAGCATCTTCCCCAGCTCTTTTGGGAACAGGGGGTTCACTAATCATGTTTAACAACAACTCTAGCTCCAAGGCAAGTTCACAGACCATAGATGATGCTGAAAAAGCCACTACTGTCTTATCTCCTCCAGGCAATGCTGCTGGCTGCGACCTTGGTCTCAATGGGCAACTCCAATGAGCCTGGGATGAGCCTGGCCAAGCTTTTGGGGACAGTTTTTATCCACTTCCCAGTGTGCAAAAGCTCGAGGTGAGCTTTTAGTTGGCAGCATATGAAATCCCACCATGAGGAGCAGTAACAAATTGTCCGCCCAGCAGGTACACGGTGATGCTAAGCTCAAGGCTGGAAAACCGTGGGATACCGGTACAGGCAGGAGACTTGAGAGAAATCAGGCATCAGCTTTTCACTGCAAGCTTTGTGGCCATGTACTAGCACTAAGTCCTGGGAGCATAGAATAAAGTAATTTGGTTTGGAAGGGACTTTTAAAGGTCATCTAGCATTATCCCATTACAACCTCCCAGGCAGCATCCTTACAGCCAGCTCCTCTTTCCCCATGCTCAAGGTGATTTGGGTTATTTCCTTAAAGAAAATTTAATGAATTACTAAAGGTACTTCTGAGGTAACTGACCCACTTGCACCCAAACAGATCATACCTAAGCTCATGCCTGCTGCAGCCTCTTCTTGTAGGCAAGAAGAAATTAGGATTTCCCTTTTCCACCCTCTTCTTGTAACTTCTTATCTTTGAGACCTGCACTCGTAAGTCAAATTTGGCTGAAATTAGTACTAAAAAAGCTTCTGGAGGAAAACCAAATGACAGCCAGTCTGAGTGCATGAGCCTCATTTCTGTTAATTAAATAAAGATAAGCACAGAAATATAGAGAAGAAGCTTCAAAGTGGTTGTTTGCTGTCAAAAATTGTATCTTTTGCGCCATGTAATGCAAATATCTAAAAAAAAGCCAGGCAAAAATCTTTTCTCAGAGTCAATTCCAAGAAAGATGATATGTGCTCTGCAGATGCTCCAAAACCTGGGAGGGAGAGGGACCAGCAGTTTGGGGTGAATCTTTGCATTAAAAGCATCCACAGGGGGAAGGATGCTGCAGCTCTGCTGAAAAAGCAAGGGCGCCATAGGGCTACAATGTCCTTCCCACCATCTATGCTGCTCCAAGCATCCGCAGAGGCAGGAAAAACCACTCCACTGCCTTCACCAGGCCAGCGAAAGGATGGACAGAGCATGGATCCAGGGAAGGACGGAAAACTTGCCGTTGACCAGAAGAGCTTTCCAGAAGCGTGCGTTTCATTCCAGAGCTGTCATTGGATGTGAGAAACTGCTGGTCCCAAAACCAGCAACAAGCTGTCAAAGAAAGTCATGCATCACCTCATCCCTGGTGGTCCCTTGCAGCTCTTCAGCCTATTCATCCGCATCTGAGGCCTCCTCTTCCTCTGGAGGCAGCCACAGCCATTGTGCTGAGACCACACGACCCCTTAAAACTCCACCCAACACACCTACTAGAAGTTATTTCCAAAAGCACCCCGAGCTTCTATGTCGTGCTGTAAAACCTCCAGCTGCAAAAATCATTGCTGCAAGTTTTTAAGACCGCCAGCCCAGTTTCCCGAGCCAGATATAATCAAAGATGCCTCCAAGTCAATCGCCTGGCTGGGAAGAAGCATTTCTTGGATCACTGATAAGCCCTGATTTAAGGGAACACAGCTCCTGTGGATGCAAGTATCCACCCCCATCTCTTCTCATCATACAAAACAAACACTGCTTTAAACATAAAACATCTCTCTGTTATTAAAATCCACCTGACAACCACAGCACAACCACAACCCTTCTGCTTTCTTTTCCTCTCTTACACAGCCAATGAAGACTGTATTTGTGATGGCAAGTTTTGTATTTATCGTATTTATGGTAGCTGAAGGAGGGGAGATTGAGATAGGATCTTGGGAAGAAATGTTCTCCTGTGAGGGTGGGGAGGCCCTGGCACAGGTTGCCCAGGGAAGTGGTGGCTGCCCCATCCCTGGAGGTGTTCAAGGCCAGGTTGGATGGGGCTTTGAGTCCCCTGATCTAGTGGGAGGTGTCCCTGCACGTGGCAGGGGGGGTTGGAACTCGATGATCTTTTAGGTCCAACCCAACCCATTCCATGATTCTATGTTACCAATACCCGCTCCAGCTTTGTTGCAGCAGGACACAGGTACCCAGGAGCCCTCCAGCTCAGGGGGCTTGTTTCTGGTCGGGTGATGCAGGGAGATGCCAGCATTCAAAAGCAAAAGAGTTCTTGCAGACCACTACTTTAAACTGGCTTTGTTGGATCTAGGCTACATCATAGTCCTGCTAGAATGCACACTTCTCTGCAGCATAAAAAATATTCTTTAAATCCACCCCACAGCTATTCCTGCAAGACCTCCCATTGACAAAGACCAAGATGTGTTTCTGCAGACCTGACCACCCTTCAAAGCCACTTGAAGGAGGTGGTGGCCCCAAAATGACATCTCCATGGATCGTGTAGCAGAAGAAGCAGCTCGCAGCCATAGCCATGGGCGATCCCAGCTCTGCAAAGCAGTTGCCCCAGCCCTGATCTCGCCCAAGGCTGTGCCACCGGCAACCGTCTCTGTGCTGATTGGCAAAGCTCTGGCTTCACAAACAGGATGCTCAGGGCCCGTGATGGCCAGGACCCAGGAAACACAGAATCACAGAATGAATCATAGAATGGTTTGGGTTGGAAGTGACCTCAAAAATCATCCAGTTCCAACCCCCCTGCAACCTCCCACTGAATCTGGGTGCTCAGAGCCCCATCCAACCTGGCCTTGAACACCTCCAGGGATGGGGCAGCCACAACTTCCCCGGGCAACCTGCTCCAGGGCCTCACCAACCTCATCATGAAAAATCTCTTCCTAATGTCTAATCTAAATCTTCCCCCTTCCAATTTAAAGCCATTGAAGTGTCCTGCTTGCATAGACAGACTTGTGAGATTTAACCAAACCTTGCAGAACACTTGGGATCATAGCTACTTATTTGCAGAAGACCCTCTCAGAGCTAGCTTGGGGATGGACTCGGTGCCATCCCTGCCACGTGACACAGCACAGCTGATCACAGGGTCTTGGACTGCTGTGGCATAGAGCACTGCTGGGTTGCATCCTCCCACACCACCCTTCCCACACCAACCCAGCTGCTCGCTTCCCATGCCAGATATCACCCGTGGTAAACAGTGGCAGAGGTACAGCGACAGCTGCTTTGCAAACACCAGCTACTCCCAAGCTTCTCCTAAGATTCTACCAAGGTCTTGGTCAACCCAAGTCAAGCAACATGACTCCTCCAGGTTTTGAAGGCTTCAAAAGTATTTTTCACATTTAATCACGAACCCCATTAACAGTTCCCCATTGCAGGTGGCTGGGGAAGCTGGTGGCAGCTGTTGAGTCTCTCTGCAGCTTCTGCTTCAGCACTGGGCAGGTTTCAGCAGTGGTGAAGCTTTCCCAGGGCAGCACAAGCTGTACAAACCAGTCCCAGCGAGCAGGGCCAGATCCAGAGGGAGGAGGAAGGTCGGTTGTGTTGTCTTTTTCTTTTCTTTGCACTAAGGCCAATTACAATAGCTGCTGAGAAACAAGAAGGTGGTGTGCACCCACATGCATCCTCAGGCCACCTAAGTAGGAGGTGACTTCAAGGGGCACACCACACATCCTTCCACCTCCACTCTCCATCCTAGAATCATCTCCACCACAGACACGTCATCCCACCCATAACCCCTTCTGTCCTGCCACCCAGGAGATGCAGATGATATCCACCACCACCCAGGGATGCAGCCATGCCAGGGAAGAAGGCGAAGCTGAGCCAGTGCTTGTGGCCACAGAGGAGACGCCCTTGATAAATTGCTCCACATTATGAAATACTCCTGCAGCCGGCTCCTGGCCGACAGGCACAGCAGGATTTGGTCCTGCAGAGATAGCAAAGGCAGAAATTTAGTTGTGTCACCTCACCACAGCTTCCCCTACAACCTAAGAAACCGGGTTTTTCTTCTCCTGTACGACAACTGTTACGTGCCTGGGGGAAATGGGAGGCGAAGGGTTGTCTCAGTAGGAGAGGAGACAGGAGCAATGGCTTTTCTGAACCAAGCACAGGACTAATTCGAGTCAACCTCCCTAAAGCCTCAGAAGCCCATGGACTACCCTAAAGGAGTCTCCAAAAGCTAACTCAAAAAAAGCAAAGATCCCAAGTCCATTATAGAGACACCATCCCCATTCCTGGCCACTTTTAGAATGGCTTGGTACAGAAGGAACCTTAAAGCCCATCCAGTTCCAACCCCCCCTGCCGTGGGCAGGGACACCTCCCACTGGATCAGGGAGCTCAAAGCACCATCCAACCTGGCCTTGAACGCCTCCAGGGATGGGGCAGCCACCTCATCCTGTCCCTGCACTCCCTGATCAAGAGCCCCTCCACAGCGTTCCTGTGAGAGAGGAATACTCTGGGCTATCTCTACACGCAGGAGACCAACAATAACACTGCAGAGTCCAGCAAGCCAAGACCAATCATTACACGGCCCAAGGCAGATGTGGAAGGAAGAAAGCCTCTCTTTTCAGCAGGAAAGCTGATGGCTAAACACACAAAAGTTATGAGAACACCCAATGTCAACTGTGTTTCAGTCTGAAATGAGCAGGAAATATACTTCTCTCATGATCACCAGCAGGGTATCTATATTGTAAAGGACCATACATAAATAAATATGCACACACACACATACGTAAATAAATTAAATTAAAATAGCCAATCCCACAAACAAACAGAAAATGATTGGCTAGCTACACTAGCTCTTCATTTAGGATGACTCAGTAATCTGTTAATTATACTCAGGTAGCAGAAATTCACCTTCTCTGAGGAGTTTCACAAGTACATCTTAAACTATTTATGAAGACTATTCATTCAGAAGCCTCAGTGCTTCCATATTTTCAAGACAGGAAAAGCTGTCCTTTCCCCAACCTGAAGAAAACCGTGAGCTGCCCCAAACACAGCAGCAGAGTGTTAACTCTGAAACTTAACAAAGGCATGGGTGATGTAAATGTGTTTAACACTTCTGCCAAACTGAAGAACAATGAAATCATTAACTGCTGTATATTTTAGCAGCAATAGTCAAGCATCATGCTAAAAGTGCCCCAAACAGCTCCTCAAACAGCTCATCTGCTGCCCCCAGCTTCCATAGAAACCATAGGGTGTTGCTATACTTTTAGATACAGCCTCCTCACAAACACACAGGACCTCAAACCAAAGACTTCCTGGAGCAGCAAGAATATGAAATCAAATAAGGTTCAGGAGGGTTTCCTTTCTGCGCTGCAGAGATCTGCAGACAAAAACCCAACCAGCAATAACTACTGCAATTTCACAGCACCCCTGCTGGGAAAAGACCAAGCAGCGCCAAGGACAGCTGTGAGGAGAAACAGGAGAGAGACAGGCAAAATGAGAAGGAAGGGAGAGTCAGGGTAGCAAAATTCCTCCTCAGCAGGAGACCACGCTAGAGTGAAGTCAGCAGAGCACGTCACCCTGAAGTGAGGATGCTCAGAGAGCAAAACAAGAGTAGTTTTCTTATCCAAGACTGAGTGCCGAAGGAGGAACATCTGGAGATGGAGCTCAGCACCTCATCATCTCCCCTTCCACAGTTTGGATCAAGGGCGAACAGCTATGAAGGATGTATCCATGCTTTGCACATCATTTTTCATGGCACTCAGGACCCTCTGTGGCCCAATCCCATCCCATTTGTGCATGAGGCTGACTCACCCACAGGAACACCAGCCAAGCCTCTCAGGTACCTCATTCCTCTCCAAAATCCCCCTGTAAATACAGAACTGGTGTTCCATTGATTTCCACAAATGGGTTCTCCCATCTCCCATTAGCCAGGGATCTCCTGGGTGCTGGACTTTACCATCTGCCTCACCTGAGACGTCACACTCACCTGCAGCATCCAACCACTGCTCCTCCACTTTCCTAAAAAAGCATCCTGAGAGCTTATAAATGATTAAAAAATGCTTTTTAAGAGCTGGACAAGTCCCATAACACTTTAACACCCTAAATTCACAGAGCCCTCCTGTGTGGTACCTGCACTGCAAGAAGGGCTCAGGCATAGCTCAGAGGGAAAGAGCTTTACATATGAGCACAGCCTGAGCTTCCCAACACAGTCAACACTCCTCTCTCTGCCAAAGATAACACACTTAACACAGGGAAACAACCACTCACAGATTCTACCCAAGGCTCAAGGGAATAAAATCCCATGCAAGGTCTTGTTCTTGGATCTCACAATCAGCAAAGGCAGAGCAAAGCCTTTACAGTCCTTACAGGGAAAATAACACGGATCAACACAATAAAATGGGGTTTCTTCCATTCACCGGAGACAAAGCATGAATATTTGCTTGTCAGAAGCCATAAGCAGAGTAGGATGCTTCCCTCTTCATCCCACATGGCACCACCCAACAACATCTGGATGCTCATAGGATGGTCCACCATCAAAAAGCCTTCCTACACTCAGGAAAGAAGGGACTATTTTGCTATTATTGTGATATCTTTGGGTTGAGAGAAACAACTTGGAAGTTTAATGTATCTTCTGCTTCCTCTCATCTCTTTCATTTCTGGTAACAAGTCTTGTGACTTAAAGCTTCGTCCTATATCAACCTGAGCGGTGGAGGAAGAGCACCAAGGATTACTGGAGCAGGAATAAAGGTGGCACAGACTGACATGTGGAAACAGCCTACTTCAGAGCAGCACACCTCCAGAAAGGCCCAGGGTTCTCCAGCCCTCCTCCCTGTGCTGGGAAACAGTACAAACCTCTTTCCAGCCTAATGAGATTGCTGCCTCATCCAGTGCGGGGTCTTACTTGTGGGGGTCTCACCCTTTCCAGAGGAGCCTGACACTGGGAGATAAATCTTAGTCTCATTTTATGGAAAAACAACTCCAAGGACCAAGTTTTGAGGTGCCAGGATACGAAGGACACACAGTAACTGTGCCTCCACACGTACTGCATTGCTGAGGGCAACTGTGGCACAAAATGTCCTGCTCCCCTGCCACCAATATCAGTTGTCCCCTAGTGTCACCCATGGTCCCCAAGACCATGTGAAACCAGAGTGACTCTGCAAAAAAAAGCTGATAAAAAAAAATAACAACAAAATTCAGCCCTTGGTGAGGTCCTCACTTGCTACACCACCCATCAAAGATGGGGAAAGACCCTCCTGGGAGGTGTGAGATGCTCCCACTTCTGGATCAGGCAGCAGCAGACATCCCACCTGGGGAGGTGGAGATGCTCAGGGTTACGGCAGGCGGTACCACCGCTCTCATCCTCTGGCACGAGCGCTTTGCTGGGCACAAACTGCTGCCAGCTTGGCTGCAAATGGGAATAATAATGATGAACGATGCTAATTGTGACAGGGACTGGCCGAGTGCTTGCATCCGATGGGTTTCCCTCTCTTTTTTTGTCTGTGGGGAGACAGAGGGGAAGGATGGAAAAGGGGAAATGGGGGAAAGGAATGAAATGGGGAAAAGGAGGGTAAGGGAGGGAAAGGGGAAAAGGGAGGGAAACAGGGAGAAGGAAGTAAAGAAGGGAAAGGAGGGAAAGGGAGGAAAGGAGGGACAGCGGGAAAAGGAGGGAAAGGGGGCAAAAGTGGGAACGGGGGCAAAAGTGGGAAAGGGGGAAAAGGAGGGAAAGGGGGAAAAGGAGAGAAAGGGGGGAAAAGAAGAGAAGGGGCAGAAGAAGAGAAAGAGGGAAAAAGAAGAGAAAGGAGGGAAAGGAAAAGAAAGGAGGGAAAGGAAAAGAAGAGAAAGGAGGGAAAGGAAAGAAAGGAGGGAAAGGTAAGAAAGCAGGGAAAGGAGGGAAAGGGCAGTGCTGCCCTTCGTTAGGGCTAACGAAGTGTTCGGGGAAGCTTCCAGAGGCCGAGATCCGTACCCAGATCCGGCTCCCGGACCCCCGCCGCCCCGTTACCGCCCTTCCCACCGCTCGCTTTTGCGAGGAGAGGGAGACGCCAGCGAGGATGCTCCACGTCCACGCAGGAATTGCCAAGGGAAGGGAATTAAAGCCCCCGAGGGACGAGGCCACTGGCGCCAGGCGGTTACGGAACCCACCCGTGAGGCCAAACCCGCTCCATCCCCAGCGCCAGAGCCCGGTGCGGGGCTGGGTGCGCAGTTCCCATCCCGGAGCGCATCCACGCGTGGGAATCTTATGATTCCCGACGGAGACAAAAGGCGGGATGGAGACAAAAACGGGGATGTGCCCCCCGCCGCCCAATGCTGTGTCATCCCAACACCCCCCCCCTTACCGTTCTGTCACAGTGGGCGCTGTCAGAGCCTCAAAGGGAGCCTCATGGGGGGAGGGTGAGGATGGGGGATACAGGGAAAAGCGGGAGGGGGGGGGGGGGAACACAAGGGGCGCCGCCCGCCCGGAGGAGGCACCGGCTGCGGCTGCGGCTGCGGCTGCCGGGGAAGGGGGGGGACGGGGGGGGACGGGCCGGGGCGGCCGGGAATGACGCTCCCTGCCCGGCCCCCGCCGCCAGCCCTGCCGGGAGATGTAGTCCTCTGCCTCATCCCGGCCTGGAATGGCAGGGATGCTCCCGAGACCCGCAGGGACTTTGCCGTCGCCCACACACATCCCGCCTGCATCCCGGGCGCGCTGAGCATCCCTTGGGATGAACGCTGTCATCCGCGCTTTTCCCATCCCGCGCAGCCCCACAGGGGCTTTGCCAACCCCCCCCCCCCCCCCCCCCAGAATCTCAGAACCATTGAATCATAATAATAGAATCATAAAATTATAGAATAATAGAATAGTAGAATCACAGAATGATTTGGATTTTAATGCCCATCCACTTCCAACCTCCCTTCCATTTTGGACTCCAGATACCATGATTACCAGATAATGTTTAATTTCCAGACAATGTTTAATTTCTGCATAGAAAACCCATGTTCTACAGCTGGGCTTTGTTCACGCAGGCTGAAGGGCAGTTTTAGAAAGAACAGACCCAAGCCTGTAGTAGAGCCTTTCAGGTCCTGGAACTGAGAAGAACCTTACTGATTAGAAGTCCATGATGCTTGCAGAGCACTTCTAGCCATCTGGAGAAGCAAAATCTTGCAAAGACAAGCACCTCAAAGTCCTCAGTGTCTTTCAGGTAGCCATGAGATTTTGGGTTCTAGCATAGAATCACAGAATCACAGATTCACAGAAACACAGAATTGTTTGGTTTGGAAGGGACCTTAAAGCCCATCCAGTTCCAACTCCCCTGCCATGGGTAGGGACACCTCCCACTGGATCAGGGGGCTCAAAGCAGCATTCATCCTGGCCCCGAACACCTCCAGGGATGGGGCAGCCACGACTTCACTGGACAACCTGTGCCAGGGCCTCCCCACCCTCATTAGGAAGAATTTCTTCCTAATGTCTAATTTAAATCTTTCCCCTTCCAATTTAAAGCCATTCCCCCTCATCCTATCTCTACTGGCCCTTGGAAAAAGCCTCTCCCCAGCTTTCGTGGAGGCTCTTTCAGTACTGGGAGGCTGCTCAAAGGTTTTCCCAGAGCCTTCCCTTCTCCAGGCTGAACAACCCCAACTCTCTCAGCCTGTTCTCATAGCAGAGCTTCTCCAGCCCTCAGATCATCTTCTTGGCCTCCTATGGATCCATTACAACATTTTCATACCCTTCTTATGTTGAGAGTTCCAGAACTGGACCCCAACATTTCACCAGCATCCGAGACATGCTGAGTATCCTGTGGGATGAACACTCTAAACCTCCTTTCTACCCCCTCCATGAGCAACCAGCCTGCATCCTTTCGGGATTCAGCCCAAGAAAATCATCCTCTCTCATCCCTCCTAGAATCATAGAACCAGAAAGCTAACCATATCCTGGTGAACCATAACCTGATGCATCCTGGGCTGCATCCAAGGAAGTGTGGCCAGTAGGGCAAGGGAGGGATTTGTGCCCCTCTACCCTGCTCTGGTGAGACCCCACCTGGAGTCCTGTGTCCAGTTATGGAGCCCTCAGAACAGGAAGGACATGGATCTGTTGGAGCAGGTGCTGGGAACGCCACAAAGGTGATCAGAGGGATGGAGCATCTCACTTACGAGGACAGGCTGAGAGAGTTGGGTTTGTTCACCCTGGAGAAGAGAAGACTCTGAGGAGGCCCTATAGCGGCCTTTCAATACTTAAGGATGGTTTATATGACACACTGGCAAAAAACTGTTTGGCAAGGCCTGCAGCAGTACAACAAGAGGGAATGATTTTAAACTAAAAGACAAGAGGTTTAGACTAAATATCAGTAAGAAATTTTTTTATGCTGAACATGGTGAAGCACTGGCACAGGTTGCCCAGAGAGATGGTGGATGCCCCATCCCTGGAAATATTCCAGGTCAGGTTGGGCGGGGGTCTGAGCAACCTGATCAACTTGAAGACACCCCTGCTCACTGCAGAGGGGTTTGACCAGATGGTCTTCGTGGTCACTTCCAACCCAAACCCTTCTATGATTCTGTGATTCTGTGATTGGAAAAGACCTTTGAGATCATTGAGTCCAACCATACCTGTCGGCTATTAAACCAGATCCCTGAGCACCTCGTCTGCTCATCTTTTAAATTCCATCAGGGACAGGGACTCAACTAATTCCCTGGGCAGCTTCTGCCAGTGCCTGAGAACCACTTCAGTGAATAAATTTTTCCTAATATCCAATTTAAACCTCTCCTCATGCAACTTGAGGCCATTTCTTGTCATCCTATCACACTTACCTCACTACAACCTCCTTTCAGGGAGTTACAGAGACTGACGAGGTCTCCTCTCAGCCTCCTCCTCTCCAGACTAAACAGCCCCAGCTCTCTCAGCCACCTATAAAGACCCTTGTTCTCCAGCCCCTTCTCCAGCTCTGTTCCCCTTCCCCAGACACACTCCAGCCCCCCCAATGTCCTTCTTGTACTGAGGGGCCCAAAACTGAACCCAGGATTTGTGGAGCAGCCCCACCAGTGCTGAGTACAGGGGAAGGGACCTCCACAGTAGAGCATCATCCACTCAGACTTTAAGGAGGGAGGGTTAAAGCTGATCTTAAAAGAAGGAAACTGGGTTTCCATATAAATACAGCATTTCTATATATAAATACACAAACAGCTGAGTCCAGAAATGTAAATAACAGAATTTAAACACCCTTCTAGCCAGCTGGATCCATTCAGCTTCTGTGGAGCTGCTCAAAATGGCTTGGAAATGGTCCTGGAGGCAATTTAAACCACCTTCTCCTTACCCCATCAGGCTCTTAGAAACACCAGGTCAACTAATCAGTCCTCTTTTCCTGTTGTTTGGTTTATACTCAAGAGGTGACTTCATTTCTCGCCATGAATTCTTTGTGGCCCTCCTTCTAGTTCTGCTGTGTCATTCGTACGAATAAATAGATTGTGCTAATGAACATCAATGGAAGAGCCACAGCCACAAATTAACCAGAAGAGCCGGCCTCTGAGGAAACCTTAATTCTACTTTGATGGTGAAATCAGATTCAAAAGATCTCTCTCCCTGCTGTGTTTTATTTTTGGCCGTATCGTTTGCTGGGCAGGTTGCCATGACAACCTTATATTCACCGGAGGGTGGCTATAATTGGGAGAGCACATTGTTAATATAGTTCTGAATTTTTTTTTTTATTTTGTCGTATTTTAGGCAAGGGGAACTGCCTGGATTTTCATTTCTTTATCTGTGATCACACTACAGTTTAATTATTAATTCGAGCGCCAACAGCATCACGACAGCGAAGGCTGAGCTGCCGTGCAGAGCCCACTGGGGCAGACAATGGCTCTGCCTACATCACGTTTCCTGGGTTCATCTCCTCCTGCAGCTCCTCTGCAACTCCTCCAGCCCCACCACACTCCCTCCAGCCCCCCTGCATCCCCTTCAGCACCCACTCATCCCCTCCAGACCCCGGGCATCTCCTCCAGCCCCCCAAGCTTCTAAGCTGAGAGCACCCAGGACCAGGGTTTCCCAGGGATGATCCTGGTGTATGGGAGCAGGGTTGGGGAAAAAAATAAAGTAGGATCTGCTCTTGCATTAATGAGCACGTTTTTAAATGCCAGTGTGATCAGGATTGTCAGCTTTAACCTTATAATGGTTTGTCTCAGCTACTTATTAATAGCAAATCACCCTCTTTGGAGAACACTTGCCCACAGGAGTGATGCTAATGGTGTGAACACGCTGCCACGTGTGAAGCCCTGCACCTGGGTGAGCACATCAGGTCCTGACCCCATGTGCTGGGACCTCTCTGAGCATCCAGCTCCTGACCCGAGCTTCACAAAGCATCCCTGACCTGCTGACATAGAAAAATGCCAGTCTGCTGGCCTCCATCCTGGCTGGAAGCAGAAATGTGGCTGAGGACTGAGCGCTCTGGTTCAAGAGTCCAGATGGTGCTGGATCTGGGCACACGGTCTCCAGCTTGAGATATTAGGGGAGGAAATGACCCGTCCTGCAAAGCGTGGTGTGTCTGCAGGAGTGTGGGAGGGAGCTGGATTCCTTCCTCTAGTAGATGGGGACAATTTGGACCAGGATGACAGCAGGGTGACTAAAAGGAAACGCAGAAAACGTGGTACGTGGGATGGATGCCAGGCAGCATCAGCCTGGGACCCGGGAAAATGTGCCATCTCTGCTATCTCAGTCCCACCCCGGTCTGGGTTTGAAGATCCACAGCGACATTGGTCGGAATGTTCATTATTAATCTGTCCCAGCAGGAAGAAAGTGCAACTTCACAGCAGCCGGGGACTTTTCTTCCAGGAGCTGGCGTGGCTCCAGGTCCAAAGAGCAAAGCAGAGCTGCTGATCCCATCCTGTTCCCCCTCCAGCCTGGTGCCTCCGATGTGCAAGCTCAGGGGCTTAGCCTCCTCCTTTTATCCCTAATTCTGGCTTCAAACTGTTGGAAGCTTAGAAAGGAGGGAAATTAGGAAAGGAGAAGATTTCTACTTAAAAGATAAAAACAAAAAAAAGAAAGAGGAGTTCTGAAAATCTGGGGATGGAGGAGAGAATGGAAACATCCTTTTCAAGGAAAAGATGCTGTGGCTGCTGTTCTGGGTACCATAATCCAGGTAATAACATGTGATGACTCAGTGCTTGGGAAATTAAGTTGGCTCTTTATTAAAAGAATGTTTTTAATGAAGTAGTGAGGAGTCAGAGGCTCATTGTGCTGCCAAGCACAGAGTCCACACGATGCTGGGGACCACGTGGGCAGGCCCGTATCCTGCCTCAGCATCCTCTCAAGGAAAGTACTGAGCATCTCTGGGAAGATATTAAGAGCATCCCTAAAACGTTTTCTAATTCAAGGGGAACTGGTGGATGTTTGCCAGTGGGAAATGTTCCAGCCTCAGGATTTTTGTCCCAGGAAAACAGAAAAAAGAGCAGCTGGGGACACAAAGATGTTTGAGGGCGCAGACTGCAACCAAAAAGATGCCGTGCCAAACTCTGCCTTCACCCTGACAATATCCTTTAAAATAATGGGAACCTGCTTTGAAGGGAAAATACAGAATATTTACAAAGTACCTCATTCGTGGCTGCAGTTTGCTGGTAGCTTGGCCCTCCCTTGCTAGCTTGGAGCAAGTCTTGGCTTCACAGTGTAGCTGAAGGCAAAATTCAATGTACTGTGTTCTTCTCAAATTGTACATCCCCTGTGTGGAAAGCTCAGTTATACCTGCAGGTAAGTACTGAAAAGGTAAACTAAAGAAGAGGAAAATACCTTTTTTCTTCAGCAAGTACTTCTGGCATAGATAGGATGATGGGGATGTCTCCTAGCATGGAAACACATTGATGCCCTCGGGAGGTTTCTAAGTAGTGGCCATCAAAATGCCACCATGGATATCAAGTGCTTATCAAAAATATTCTTGCAGGAACAGAAACTCTTAAAACAGTTGGGTCAACAGTCTTCCTGCCAGAGTCAGAGAGATCATTATTCTGAACAGGCTGAAGTTGAGTTGAAAGCAAGTAGACCTCATTTAAAAAAAACAAATAATAGACCTACTGTAGAAGCAAGGACTGGAGACAGATAAGCTCTTTATTCCCATCCTGACAGAGCCTGAGTGAGCAGCTCTGCCCTCCTTCCTGAGCACAGAAATGTCTGTCTGTGCCTGGGGAGCTGATGGCATTGGACACGGTGGTTCCTCCTCCACCCATATCTTGTGGAATGATATGGCCTGGCTGCAAAGCTAGAGGTGAGGGGATGTGAATGCAGACAGCCAGGTCATTCATGGCAAAACAGACAGCACAAAGCTGTCAAGGCTCTCTTATGTACTTATATATAAACCAAATTTCAGAGCAGGGCACCCAGGGGCAAAGAAATGCTTTGCTATGGCAAGAGGAGAAGATAGTTTTGAAATGCTGAGTGCAGAGACAGGCTCCTTCCCCTCCTTCTGTATTATTTTTAGAAAGGCATTTGTATCCAGCACAGCTATTAGTGCCAAGGCTGTTTTCAAGTCAGGGCTAAACTCACTGGTATTTGGCAGAGGTCTGGAACAAGATGCATCTGGGCTTCTGGAGACCTGGGCTTTTGAAAACTGCTTTGCTACAGATAGGTTGAAATCCAGTTTTGATGCCACTTTCCATGCTACAGATGAGAAGGTGCCACTCAGAGAATTTGAATTTTCTCCTTGACCTCCCATATTGCTTAAAATAATATCCCTAATTTCCTGTGTTTCACATCACTCCGATACAT
Source organism: Dromococcyx pavoninus (assembly GCA_033558185.1). Taxonomy (NCBI): domain Eukaryota; kingdom Metazoa; phylum Chordata; class Aves; order Cuculiformes; family Neomorphidae; genus Dromococcyx; species Dromococcyx pavoninus. Next base: position 23,561 of record JAUMJL010000007.1, read on the forward strand.
AATGGGGCTACCTGGACATAATTCATGACTTTCCTCCCCAGATTTAATTCACAACTACATTAATGAGGCCTTAGAAATGCAAAGTGTGATTATCCAGGTAAGAACAAATTACCAGTTTAAAGAATTGTCACATCTAGCCCCAAGGAAACACGTGGGCATTTGCAAAGGTCAAGCTGCTGAGAGGCCAAGCTGAGAGCTGGCAGAGGCAGCGCAAGGAATTGCAATGTGTGATGAAGGTTGTCCTTCCACACCAGGCAAGGCAGACCTTGTCTGGTGCCTTGTCAGGGTGACAGAAAGCATCTCAGACAGGGACATCAATAACTCTGGGTCTGGTGGAGAACAGAGTGAAATTAACCATTAATAAGTGCGTTTTGCAGAGGCCCGGCTGGCCAGGAAATATTCCAATAACCCAGAAATCCCTCTCTCTTCTCCCGGCTGCAAATAGGATTTTTTTTCCATAATCCCTTATTGTGGATATTAACTGCATCAGAGGATTGTGATGCTGCTTAGAGGGGTGCAGCAGGAGGAAATCCCTAATTGGTGGGGTGGGAGAAGAAGCAGGGTAATTTCACTGGCATTAGGGTGAGGAACATAGAAAATCCAGGGCGCTGGATGGAGGTTGACAGGAAGGCACTCTTCCAGTTTGACTTTCCAGGGAGACTGTATCACAACCTTTCAATACTTAAAGGAGGCTTGTAAGAAAGATGTGGATATAATTTTTAGCAGGGCCTGTAGCAACAGGACGAGGGGTAGTTGTTTTAAACTAAAAGAGTGGAGATTCAGACTACGCAGAAGGAAGACATTCATCACCTAGAGGGTGGTGAGGCACTGGCACAGGTTGCCCAGAGAGCTGGTGGTTGCTCCATCCCTGGAAACATTCAAGGTCATGTTGGAAGAGGCTCTGAGGAACCCGAGGGAGTTAAAGAAGTCCCTGCTTACTGCAAGGGAGTTGGACCAGACGGGACCTCTACAGGTCCTTGCAACCCAAAACGTTCTGTGATTGTCTGACTTGACCATTTTGTTGTTCAGTGTTATATTCTGTAGAGGTGATTTTATTGGTACCTTTGACTTTTAAGCAAGCTGTAGCCTCCAAAGACTGTCTGGCATGAAGGAGTAGCGAGAAGGAGACTAAAACTAAGAGGCTTTGAAGGAAAGGCATGCTTTGGGGAAGTTGGAGAGCTAGCACTTGGCCCTGGGTACACTTTTTATTAGAAACAAGGCTGAAGAGAGTAGGCTGGGCACCACACCGAGCTGTGATGACTGCACTACACAAGCTGGTTGTACCAGAGCCAAGGCACTTAGCACTGCAGGGCTGGTAACCCAGCTCTTGGCTGGAGAGGGGTGGAAGGCAGCATAACCCAATTGTTTTGGGTTTGAATGATCCAGGCTTTCTCACTGGTGGTAACAGATGAAAGCCTTCAGTTCTCGGCTTCAGTTTTCTTCCTCTGAAATTGGTACAGCTCTGCTTACCATGTTGGTAAAGTACGTAGTCAATCAGCTTTCAGCAGGTATAAATCTCCACCAGTGCCTTTAGAGCTGCCAGCTGGGGTAGCAAGGACTGAGGAGGACACTCTGAACTCTCTGCTCCTCGGGACAAAGTCCTTGGAGAAAATCTGCCCTTTGGGGAAAATCAGAAATGTCTCAGGGTGGTTGTTACAGGCTTGTGCCTCATCTCCTTTAGGGTGGTGCCTGTCCCAGGGTTGCTCCAGGATCCAGTGGGAAAGAGCACACAGACCACCAAGTAAGTTTTCACCACACTCTTACTCACATCAGCAGGCAATGTCTTACTGCTCCTGCTCCCAGGAGCCCACATCCCCTGCAGTCACCCTCTGATATCTACCATACATCTTCTGATAGTGCCTTTCCTGGCCCTGACTCACCTGCTGGTATGGACATCCTCCCTTTCCCCCCAAATCCTCTCTCATCTCCACCTACCAGCAGAGCCACCACAAACAGGAAAGAGGTTTAGCAGCAAACATCATTCCAACACTATTTAAAATGGGATTGTTCTTGGCTGAGCTTGGAGAATAAGTATATTTTTTATCAGATAAGTATACATGTAGTTTGTTACGTGCAAGGGAGAAGACATCAGGGTCACTCAGACTCCCTTCCTTTGAGCAGCAGGACTTACAGACCTGCCTCCACCAGGGAGATGTGATGTCTCTGAATCTTTCATCCTGTTTTTCCCACTGAAATGACAGCCCTTAACCACATAAGAAAATTCTACTCCAGACAAGGCAGCTCGTGGTTTGCAGATGCCATCGGGTCAGGCTGAGCAATGACAAGAGCCCAGGATTTATCTTGGTTCTGCTAATAAAATAACCAAGCTTATCTTCACACAGGCTTTGCTTCTTATCATGTTGTTCTGGTAAAAATGCACCCAACTGAAGTTCTCACCTCCCTTTCCCAGCAGCTGCCACAACCTAGCACGCCAGTTTAGAGCCTTTTGCCTTCCCAGTAAGGTGACTGGAAAAAACAGGAAACATTTTTATTCCCTGCTTGTGGCAAAAGCTGTCAGCAGAAAAGGACTTGGCATGTTCATGCTTTTGATAGGAGAGGAAAAAGAGATATCAATGTCAAACCACAAGTGTTCCTGGCATATGGCTGGTGTTTTGTCATGCTGTGGTCTTCAGGAATCAGGGGAGGGCAGATTTATATTGACTGTGGCAGGACAGAAACATATACATGCTAAAAATACCCTCATATTATACCCACAGGGTGGCAAGTATGCAAGAAGGAAATTTGCAGCTGCCAAATAACCAACGACACGAAGGTGCCTGCTGCCCTGAGGGGATTCTGCCCCTCTGCTCTGCTCTCATGAGACCCCACCTGGAGCCCCGTGTCCAGTTCTGGAACCCTCAACATAGGGACATGGAGCTGTTGGAGCAGGTCCAGAGGAGGCCACAAAGATGATTCAAGGGCTGGAGCACCTCTGCTGTGAGGACAGGCTGAGAGGGCTGGGGCTGTTCAGCCTGGAGAAGAGAAGGCTCCTTATAGCAGCTTCCCAGTACTGAAAAGGGCTCCAGGAAAGCTGGGGAAGGGACTTTTTACCCAAAATCTCATGGTTTCCCAGAAGATGCTGAGGATTTTGAGGTGCTTGGCACTGCAAGATTCTGCTTCTCCAAATGGCTAGAAGTGCCTTGCAAACATCATGGTCTTCTAATCACTAAGGTTTTTCTCAGTTCCAGGACCTAAAGATGCTAAAACGTTTAGGTCTGCTTTCGCTAAAACTGTCTGAACTTCAGCCCGTGTGAACAAAGCCTGGCTGTGGAATGTGGGTTCATTATGCAGAAATTAAACATTATCTGGAAATTGTATTATCTGGAGTCCAAAAGCAGGTCTTTCATGATTACTTCCCTTTCAAGAAAGCAATTTCTCTCTGGAGTTCACTTAATTGTGGTGCTAGCCCTTTTTAATTAGGATAATTTAGAAATTAAGGCAGAGATTTTATTTCAGCAGTAGAAGAGGAGGGGACATTGGAATAGCTACTGACAGAAAGACTGTGCCTGTTCATCCCTGAGCTAGCTCCAAAAACCTGCTAGATTTTACCCAAAGGAGTGAAGCTAAGGGGAGGTGAATTCAGTATCTTCGCAGATTTTACTGTCATTTATGAAAGAAAGGCAATTTCCTTAGTCAAAGTAGGGAGGAAACACAAGAAAACATCTCCCTGTGTCCCATTCCTGGGGAAAACAACCCAGACTTGTTACACTGGAAAGCTGTAGTGGATTGACTTTTGGGAGAGAGGCAGACTGAGAGGTTGGAGAGCTTGGGAGAGCTAGCTCAAAAGCCAAGGTGCTGTGGGATCATCCCTGCCTGGGTGTCCCAAACTGGATTAGAGCACTGTCACACTATAGTGACATAGAAAAGAAAGTTTATTTCACAGCCAAAACTCTGAAAAATCTTGCTTCTCTTTTATGGCATTTAGATGATGTTTTAGGCAAAAGCATGGGCAATGTGTGCGCCTGTTGCAACACGGGGTGCGGCGTTCAGCACTCCCTCCATGCACACCTGTCCCCCACCCCGTGAGGAATGTCCTGGAGAAACCTGTTCCTTCCCAGCCAGCAGAGGCTGACTTCTTGTCTGAGCTGGGAAACCCAACAAAATATTAAGCTGTTGTTTGAGTCCAAGCATCCTAAGGAAAGATGTGGATGTGATTTGATTCACAGCTCTCTTTTTCTTACTCAAAACCTGGGAAATAGGCAAGTTGGAGGTGCTGGTGATGGAGGGAGAGGCAGGAGAGGGGAGAAAGGTTGAGTGCATCCTTCTTGGGCATGAATTTCAAGGGTGCAAAAGCCTTAGGGTTAATGGATTTGCCATCAGGCATCTGGAGCTCATCTGCTGTCCCTGGCTGATGCAGGGAGAGAGGTAAAGAAGAGGTAGCAGGAGATGGAGACTCCTGGTGATTCTCATGTTCCTGGGAAGACCCAGACCAGCACCCTGGAAGTCATTCTCCAAGCACAGAGCTCCTCCAGCCAGCACAGTGGGATGGTTTGTGGAGATTCAGGTAAAGCAACTTCATTTAACTGAAGAGTGATGTCTTTATGAACTGCTGAGGCTCTGGGGCAAAAATTACCCACAATGCTGGAGATGCAGTGAGCCCCAGGTACTGCCTTTTAATGGCTGTTTTAAATGCCTCAGTTTCCCTTCTAGGTGTTAGTTGTGGTGTGGGGTTAAAAGAGGCTTTTGGGGGAAGAGCTAGGGAAAAAAAAAATAGATGACAAGTAAGATGCCTCCAGTGAGAGCAGAGAGCGGGGGGAAGGAGGCTGTTAGCTGGGGAGTGTTGTTCTGCTGGGAAATCAAATCAGTACATTCCAGACAGCCTGATGGCAGGGTGATGCTAAGCCACTGGAGGAAGGGGTGGGTGTCCAGCAGCACCCAGGGGTGATGGGGAGGTAGGAGGCACCCCAGACCTTCTGGTCCTTCAGTGTCCTGAGCTGGAAGGACACGCTGCAGCTCACAGGGGAGATAAGTGTTGGTCAGACCTGGATGAAAAGATCTTTTGCTATTTCTGCTATTTCAGACTTGATGACCTCTGCATTTGGGGGCAAATGAATAGAACTTCTGCTCTCAAACAGCCAAACATCTAACCAGTGCCTCCCCTTGGGGGGTAACTAACTTCTGGTGGGCAGGTCATAGAATCATGGAATTGCAGAATCATAGAATGGTTTGGGTTGGAAAGGACCTCAAACCCATCCAGTTCCAACCCCCCTGCCATGGGCAGGGACACCTCCCACTGGATCAGGGTGCTCAGGACCCTGTCCAGCCTGGCCCTGAACACCTCCAGGGATGGGGCAGCCACCACTTCTGTGGACAACCTGTGACAGGGCCTCACCACCCTCATTGTGAAGAATTCGTTCCTAATATCTAATCTAAATCCATTCCCTCTCATCCTATCAAACAGGCCCCTGTAAAATGTCCCTTCAGGTACTAGGAGGATGCTTTAGAGTCTCCCTGGAGCCTTCCCTTCTCCAGGCTGGACAAATCCAAGTCTCCCAGCGTGTCCTCATAGCAGAGGTGCTCCAGCCCTCAGATCATCTTCATGGCCTTCTCTGGACCTGTTAGAAACTTTCAGTTGTAGAGGATCTATGAGGACCGCCTACTCCAGCTTCTCTCCTGCCCAGGTTCTGAGCATTTATGGAGCACTTAGCAATTGCACCACAATTTGATTCATTTCCAATTTCTAGCAAGTTGTGAGGGAAGACATGAAATATTGCCAGGGTCATGCTAGAAGTCATAGGAGAGCAAGGTGATTTTCTCCAGCTTTAAAGAAAAGGAAATGCCTGGTTACCTCTCCCAAGTAACGTTTTCTCCTAGGAGGGACTGGACTTTGCTACCAAGACAGCCCTGAATAAATCTCCTTCTATTTGTTCTCTCCAGAACAGAGCAGTTGTAATTCATGAGAAATTATCAAGAAATTATCAAGATATGCAGGGATTCATGGCAGGATGTGAAAGTTGGACAAAAGTAGTTGCAAGCATTTAACAGCAAACATAATTAAAGGGTGTGGGAGCTGGGTCTGTGGTGGATTTCTCATCAACTGCAGTCTTTAATCAGAGTTGCTTCTCTTTTTCTTTTTGTGCATTTAATAGAGGCTTCTAAAATAGGGTGTGAGGGCTTAAACAAAACAGTGGACGTTGTGTTGGGATTACTGGGCGCGGTCTGTTGGGCGACGTAAGAAAGGGCATCAGAGGAGACCGTCGCTCCTGGGCTGGAGCTTGGCTGATCTGCTCACCTTGGTAAACATCAAAATGGAGATGTTGTCTTGGAAATCCTGGATAAATTATTTAGGTGTGCTCGGATGGAAACAGAAGTGTCAAACCTTGAGGTATCCCTGGCTGTGGTTGGGCTGGGACAACACTGTGAGGGCAGCAGCAGACTGAGGGCACCAGGGAGAAGTTAGAATCATATGATGATTATGTGAAGGAAAATAACTCTATCTAGAGAGACAACAGCTTTGGTTTTTAAATAGATTTGAAGTTGTATGAATTAATAAGCTCTTTACAAGGGATTTGTTCACCAACTAGATCTCAGGCACTTGGAGTATGAATGTCACTCATAGTGCTGCAAGCCTAAAGATCAGATAACATACATTACATGGCTCTGTTGGTGCAAGTCCAGAGGAGGCCATGAAAATGATCTGAGGTCTGGAGCACCTCTGCTGTGAGGACAGGCTGAGAGAGTTGGGGTTGTTCAGCCTGGAGAAGAGAAGGCTGTGGAGCGACCTTAGGGCAGCCTCCCAGGACTGAAAGGGCTCCAGAAAAGCTGGAGTGAGGCTCTTCACTAAGTTGTGCAGGGATAGGACAAGAGGGAATGATTTTAAGCTGAAATAAGGGAGTTTGAGATGACATCTTAGGAAGAAATGTTTTCCTGTGAGGGTGGTGTAACTCTGGCCTGGGTTACCCAGAGCAATGGTGGCTGTCCCGTCCCTGGAGGTGTTCATGGCCAGTTTGGATGGGGCTTTGAGCCCCCTGATCCAGCAGGAGGTGTTCCTGCCCATGGCAAGGTGGGTTGGAACTGGATGGGCTTTGAGGTCCCTTCCAAACCAAAACATTCTATGAGCTTATTTTATCTGGGGGCACCAACACATATAAGGAAGTTTCTGTTTCCTATCTTCAGCATTAAATTATCGTTCATGCATACCTTTGTTTTCTGCTGCCTGACTCCCATGGAGTCAGAGGGTTTGAAAGAGGTGTTGATGAACTATATGCACATAATATATGGGAATATATTCTTCCCCATAATTATGGGATAATATACTTCCCCATAATTGAGGCTTTGGGCAACCTGATCCAGTGGAAAGTGTCCCTGCCTCTGGCAGGGGTGTTGGAACTGGATGGGCTTTAAAGTCCCTTCCAACCAAGAGAGCTCTGTGATTCTATGATAATACATACGAATATATTATTTCCCATCATAATGGGAATATGTAATTCCTCATAAAATATGGGAAAAATGGGAGGACACAGCAGCAAACATCCTTTTTATCACAGAGGGAGAAACACTTTCACCAAGGATCTGACTGGGGAGTTCCTCCTTGCTCCCACTGGGCTACTTACCCAGCTCCATGTCAAGCACATGTCCTCCAGAGCCACCGTTCTGTGAGCCCCATCTTTCCTCTCTTTTTAACATCACAATATATTTGAGACAAGAGCAGGGAGCCGGCTGCCTCTCCCGCCCCAGCAGCGCCACATCCAACACCACATCCAACGGCAGCTCCAGTTTTGAACGCCGGCGCAGACAAAGCAGGCGTCAGCCTTTGAAACCACCGCCCTGGGCTCCTGCTGCAGTTCATGGCAGGTGAAATGTGGCAGCAAAGTTTACATAAAGCGTAGTCAAACAGAGCTGGGTTTCTGCCCCTGAGCCATCGACCGCAGCAGCTGATATTTCGTTGGCTTTCTCTACGTTTCATGCAGCAGCTGGTCACATGGAGAACAAAGTATAGGAAAGCTCACAATGAGAACAGATCCTCACTACCACGACCCTGATACAACGGTAGCCTCCTTTTCCCAGCTCTTTTTCCCTGTCTGAGCTGTTGGTGGCAGCAGCCAAGCCCCAGAGCAACCTGAGTCAGGTCCAGAACAAACACCGAGAGGAGCTGTCGTGTTCCCCTGTGGTCGCAGTGCACAGCTTGTTCCAGCCTTGGACTTTTACTGCTCGTGAGGTGAAGGTGTTTGCTGACATGGATTGTTCCTGCTCACTGTCTGGCCTGGGGACACCCAGGCAGGAATATAATTCTTGGTGCAGCCACCCATGTGTGCAGAAAACTAACCTGGAGCCACGTTTCTCCATGATTGCTACTGAAGCACACAATTTATTAGACAGTTTCTATTAGACCATATCCATCTCCTTCACCATACAGTACTGCATCCCTGTCTGGTACCCTGAGCTGGTTTGAGCTAGCTTCATCAAGCTCTCTAACACTCAGTTTTAGCCCCTTTTCCAAAGCTTCCCCATTTTCAAAGGAAAAAAAATATAGAAAACCTGAAATCACACTAAATATATATATATGCATTTTCTAAATATAAACAACTACATACAGCAAGGATATAATGCAAAACTCCCAAGAAAGGGAAGAGGGGAAGGGAAAATGGGAAAAAGGACAAAAAGAAACTAAAACATAATTGTAAAACCTGGTAACTAACAAAATAAAGCACTAGCAAAATCTCATCACTTCCCTTGAGGAAAGCAGAACAGCTCAATCCAACCCAGGACTTTCCCCCCACGCGTGGGCAGACAGCAGCAGCCACTGCAGGCCTCAGCTCCAGACAGGACCAGCAGCAACGGAGCTCCTGCTCTTCAGTTTTCCAGAAGAAGAAGAGAGCAAACCCCTTACCTATCCCTTATTCATATGTCATGTTGTCTTAAAGGAAGATACACAATACTTCCGTGGATCCTGACCTGTGTTATTAAGGAAGACCTGTAAAGGCCATTTTTAAGGAAGACCTGAAAAATCCACTACGTACCATTTCCTCACACAGACACTGTTCCCATCACTCCCATACCTGTCCTCTGTCCAATGAAAGACACTAGCAGCAGTGAAGCGCGGGGTGGACATCAGGGTATTTTTCTTTTGGATTTGGGAGAGCAGGGAGAGAAATCTAATTTTTGAAAAAAAGAGGGTTTGTTTTGTATTTAAGCCTTTCCCTCCTAGTCAGAGCAAGACTGGTCAAATCCCCCTTTAAAGAGTTGCTCTTTTGTTTAGCACATACCCAAATATTCCTAAGTCTGCCCAACAGTAATTGCTGTTCCAGTGTGAGCCCTGGAGAGGCTGATTTCTAGCCAAAATGGCACCAGCATCACAATTAGAAAGGGCTCTATTTAATCACCCAAATGCTGGTGTCTCACACCAGCTGAGAAACCCTAACACAGCTGCTTGAGCACATGGGCTGCGTGGGTTGGAGAAGAGAAGGCTGCAGGGAGACCTTAGAGCAGCCTTCCAGTACTGAAAGGGGCTGCAGGGAAGATGGGGAGGAACTTTTTCCAAGGGCCTGGAGTGACAGGATGGAGGGGGGAATAGCTTTAAATTAGAAGTAAGATTTAGATCAGACATGAGGAATAAATTCTTCACGATGAGGGTGGGGAGGCCCTGGCCCAGGTTGCCCAGGGAAGTTGTGGCTGCCCCATCCCTGGAGGTGTTCAGAGTCAGGTTGGATGGGGCTTTGAGCCCCCTGATCCAGTGGGAGGTGTCCCTGCCCATGGCAGGGTTGTGGAACTGGCTGGGCTTTAACTTTCCTTCCAACTCAAACCATTCTATGATTCTATGGGTGGCAGAGGGCCCTCAGTATCCACTGTTGAGGGAGGTCCAAGAGCATCCCAGGTGGAGCTGGGTAACTGCATTATTGCAGCTGAACCAACTCTATGATACCTTGGTTTGTAAAGCAAAATCAAACCACACAAGCCCAAAGAAGATGTCTGGGTGCACCATAAACTGTGGAAATGCCAGGAAGCCAGACCAAATCCACTTTACAGGAGGAGGCATCCAGCTTGTGTTGCCTCATAGCTGTAGAGAGCTGCAGTCAGGCCCTGGGTGCTGCTTTTAGGGGTATGAACAGGGTCACTGTCACCTCCCTACTATGTGCATGGAAGCACCACCATGGGCAGCATCAGTCAGGGGGAGATGCCAGAGGCTGCTGAGCAGCCTTAGCCAGCAGGGAGGCAGCTCTGCAGCTCCAGAGCCTCAGCTTGTCATTATCACACTGCTCTTCTTGCTGAGCCTGAAATGCTGGTTCCTCCGAGAGGCTTGGAGAGAGGGTGGTTTTGTACCTGAGCCTGTGAACAGGGCTAGGGGTGGTGGGGCAGTTCCTGGAGAAGGCACCCCTTTTGCTGCAGACGTGGAGGTTGTGCTGGATCAGGATGCTGTGATGCTGGAGACCACACGGCACTCACTGGCAGCATCCAGCTGGAGAAGAAGAGCCCTTTACTGTGCCCATCCCATTGGGCTGGAGAAGTGAGACGCAGCAGGAATCCACAACAGCACAGGATGAGGGCCAGGGAGGGGCGTGCCCTAGCTCTCTCCTATGTTAACAACAGCACTATTGCACAATTGCTTCCAAATGCTTTATAGTCAGATCAAGCCCAAAGCCCAGGGTTGATCATTTAACAAATCTACACATTAGGGGGATAGAAACCAGGAAAAGGAAAAGTAGAGATAAACAGGTGCAATATTCATGTTCATAATGCTGAGTAGTAAAAAGAGTAGGAAGAATCATATTTTGTTTTAAGCAAAAAGTCCATGTGTCTCCATGAGTCTGTCCTTGAACAAAAGATGGGATTAAAAATTTGATTAAATGTAGAACTGATATATCTATAGAAGACATAATATTTCATGTATATGCTAGGTATAAGAAAAAGGTATCACCAAACAAACCAATGCCTTCAGGTTACCACTGCCTAACATACTGAATTGAATGATCTCTTCTTGGAATGATCTTGAATGATCATAACCTTCAGGAATTTAGAACAAGCAGATCTCACTGTCAACCATCTCATTCTTGGATTAAAAAAGGATGATGAGATTTCCTGCTTTTTATACTCCGAAATGATTTCCTTACTGAAGGCAGGAACGTGTTCTCTCTGTCTGCTGAGGAAGCCACCACCCTCATCAGTCCTGGGAGCCACAAACCCTGGCCTGGGGCTAAGCCAGGTGTATTTCCATTGTAGTCTAGAGTGTTATCCTGAAATCAGGATTGCTTGCTTCATAGAATCATAGAACTATAGAATTATCTGGGTTGGAAGAGACCTCCAAGATCATCAAGTCCAAACCCTTAATCCAACACTATCACGATTCCTAGATCATGGCACTAAGTGCCACATCCAGTCTTATTTTAAAAACCTCCAGGGCTGGTGAATCCACCCCCTCTCTGGTCAGGCCATTCCAATGCCTGATTACTCGCTCTGGGAAGAACTTTTTCCTGATATCCAGCCTAATCCTTCCCTGGCAGAGTCTAAGCTCATGCCCTTTGGTTCTGTTGCTGGTTGCCTGGGAGAAGAGTCCGACCCCCACCTGTCTACAACCTCCTTTCAGACAGTTGTAGAGAGGGATGAGGTCACCCCTGAGCCTCCTCTTCTCCAGGCTAAACAACCCCAGCTCCCTCAGCCTCTCTTCATAGGACTTGTGCTCAAGTCCCTTCACCAGTTTTGTTGCTCTTCTCTGGACCCTCTCCAGCCCCTCAATATCTTTCTTGAACTGAGGGGCCCAGAACTGAACACAAGACTCAAGGTGTGGCCTCACCAACGCCGAGTACAGGGGAAGGATCACTGCCCTCATCCTGCTGGCCACACTATTCCTGATACAGGCCAGGATGCCATTGGCCTTCTTGGCCACCTGGGCACACTGCTGGCTCATGTTTAGCCTCCTATCAATCAGTACCCCCAGGTCCCTTTCCACCTGACTGCTCTCCAGCCACTCTGTCCCCAGCCTGGAGCGCTGCGTGGGGTTGTTGTGGCCAAAGTGCAGGACCCGGCACTTGGCTTTGTTGAACTTCATCCCGTTGGACTCAGCCCATTTCTCCAGCCTATCAAGGTCCCTTATCTTCATACAATGGTTAAATCCATGGGCTTGCCCCTGTCTGTGCCTTGCCAACCTACTGAGACTGTTAGACATCACAGCATGTTTTCAGCTTGCTGAAGGAAGAGACATCTCTAATAGCTCATCACTGGGTTTTCTTTGCAGCACAACTGCAGGAACCTCATTCCCAAATGCCAGTGACTGTATGGGATTGCTCCTGGGGGGACCAACTGCACCCATGCAGGCAGCAAGGACAGGAGAAACTCAGACTGCTTTGCCATGTGCAGGGCCAGTTCTCTGCCTTGCAAGCCCCCCTTCAGCAGCCCGTGCCCCTGGGGGCTCGGGGCACTCAGCTGCAGCAGGACTGCTGCCCACAGTAGCCTCCTTCCCCATCCATCCCACCCTGTCCAACTGCATCCCACCCTCTCCAACCACATCCCACCCCATCCCATCCCATCTCTGGCATTTGGAATCTTGGTGTTTCCAACCTATCTGCCCCTGGTTTGCAGCATGAACCAACAGTGTGTCTCCATTCCCACCTGCACCATTTGGGTCCCCCAGGGAGACCAAGCCCTCCCTCTTGGCTTCTTTGTCCTTAGTATCTCAAACCAGTGCCTTCATGCTCCCCTCCCTGAGGACTTCAGAAGGTGTTGGTAAATGGCACGTTATGGTAAGAATCAGCTGAATTTTTATGTCTCCATGCCATGCTGGGAGCTGAGCACTCCATCAAAGCCGAGGACAAGAGCTGAAACATCTGGAGAAGACCTCGGAGACAGGCCAAGTCTGAGCTGGCATGGCTCAGAAGAGGAGTTGGCACAGCCACCAGCACAGCACGGTGAGACACAGCCTCTGCTATCATGGTACTGCTGTGTAAACCTTGATGCCATGGCCAAGGTTGATGACAACCCAGGGAGCTACAGAAAAATTTGCCATTGCTAAAACCTAGGCATAGGGCACAAATGCAGCTCCATGACCCACTAAACCCATTCCAGCTCTACTACAAGAGAACCTGAAGAGACATCGGTCTGACATCAACCATAAAACTTCTCGTTCAAGGCAAATGTTTTCGATGCATCTTGGGTTTAATGGGGCTTGAGAGCTCCCAGCAGTCTGTAGCCACCAACCTCAGTGTTGCATCTTGCTCAAACTTCCCACGAGCATCTATCTCCATGCTGGCACGTGGCAGGAAAGCTGTATCACCCTGGACTCTTGTTGCACGTGCTGACCTCCTCCACAAACAGCAGACACAGAAGTTCATGTCAAGGAGCCAGGAGACTTCTGTAGAGGTCAGAGGTGCTGGGCAGCCCCAGATTTCACATTGGATCTTCCTTTCTGCAGAGAAGCCTTATAGATGAGTTTTACTCTCAAGGAGGACACGGAGATTAAAGATGTCTCTTCTCTAAGGAGCAATCATCTTGTTGGGCTTCCACAAGGGGTTCCAGCACGGAACCCATAAGAGTGCATGAACAGGTTATTTCATTCCAGCTATGCTTTTTAATACATAATGTGATAGAACAATAGAATATTTTGGTTGGAAGGGACCACAAAGTCCATCCAATTGCAACCCCCATGCCATGGGCAGGGACACCTCCCACTGGATCAGGGGGCTCAAAGCCCCATCCAACCTGGCCTTGAAAACCTCCACGGATGGGGCAGCCACAGCTTCTCTGGATAACCTGTGCCAGGGCCTCCCCACCCTCATTGTGAAGAATTTCTTCCTAAAGTTTATTTTGAATCTTCCCTCTTCCAAATTAAAGCCATTCCCCCTTGTTCTATCGCTACAGACCCTTGGAAAAAGTCCCTCCCCATCTTTTCTGGAGTCCCTTCGGGTTCTGGGAGGCTGCTCTAAGGTCTTCCTGGAGCCTTCTCTTTTCCAGGCTGAACAACCCCAACTCTCTCAGCCTGTCCTCATAGCAGAGGTGCTCCAGCCCTTGGACCATCTTTGTGGCGTCCTCTGGACCTGCTCCAGCAGTTCCATATCCTTGTTACATTAGGGTTTCCAGAACTGGACACAGGGCTCCAGGTGAGGTCTCACGAGAGCAGAGTAGAAGTGGAGAATCCCCTCCCTCCCTCTGCTGGCTGTGCTGCTTTTGATGCAGCCCAGGATATTGTTGACTTTCTGGGCTGGGAGCGCACATTGTCCGCATGACGTTCCACATCCTGTCACTCCTGTATCTCCGTAATCCCCTCATCTCCGTGGTCCTGTGTCCCCGCACCCTTGCCTCCTGTACCTTCCAGCATCCTAGACTAGTCCTAGGCTATGCCTCTCCCGCATCCTGATATCCCACAGCTCAGTGCTCCTTAGCCCGGCATTGCCATCGTGGTTCTCTCATAGCAGAGGAACTCAGCTCGGAGTCTACATCCAAGGGTCCCCATCCCAGCATTCCCAACGGCTGTGTCCTCATCCCTGTCCTCACTTCAGCAGTGGCAGCCGTGTCGCAGTGCCACCCCCTGGTGGCAGCGAGTGCAAACTGCGGAGCGCACCTGCCTGCATCCTGCGCATCCCCTGCCTGCATCAACCTGAACGCCTGCCTGCATCCTGCGCATCCCCTGCCTGCACCAACCTGAACGCCTGCCTGCATCCTGCGCATCCCCTGCCTGCATCAACCTCAACACCTGCCTGCATCCTGCGCATCCCCTACCTGCATCAACCTGAACACCTGCCTGCATCAACCTCAACACCTGCCTGCATCAACCTCAACACCTGCCTGCACCCACTGCAACCCCTACCTGAATCCCCACTACTTCCCCTGCCTGCACCCACTTAATCCCCTGCCTACATCCCCACTGCATCCCCTGCCTGCACCTACCACATCTCCTACCTGCACTCAGCGCATCCCCTGCCACTGCATTCCCTGCCTGTGTCCATCTGAATCCCTGTCCTTAGCCGCTTGAATCCCCATCTGCACCCCCATCGAACCCCCTGCCTGCACCTGCCTAAGCCGATCTGAATCCCCACTGCATCCTTTGCTGCACACGCCACATCCCCTGTCTGCACCCACCTGAGCACCTGTCTGCAGCCCCCAGAACCCCTGCCTGCAGCCCCTTTGAAATCCTTGTCTGCACCTGCCTGAGCCTCTGCCTGCATCCCCACCACATCTCCTGTCAGCACCTCCTGGCTGAACTCCACATTCCCTGCCTGCACCCAGTGCATCCCCTGCCTGCATCCCTCTGAATCCCCTGCCTGCAACCCCCCACCTGTACCTGTCTGAGCCCCTGCCTGCATCCACCACATCCCCATCCCACATGATAGAATCAGAGAATGGTTTGGGTTAGAAGGGACCTTAAAGTCCATCCAGTTCCGAGCCCGCAGCCATGGGCAGGGACACCTCCCACTGGATTGGGGTGTTCAGGACCCTATCCAGCCTGGCCTTGAACACCTCCAGGGATGGGGCAGCCGCCACTTCCCTGGGCAACCTGTGCCAGGGCCTCACGACCCTCATTTTGAAGAATTTCTTCCTGATGTCTAGTCTAAATCTTCCCCCTTCCAGTTTAAAGCCATTCCCCCTCATCCTACAGGCCCTTGGAGAAAGTCCCTCCCCATCTTTCCTGGAGTGCCTTCAGATAGAGGAAGGATGCTTTAAGATCTCAGACTCTCTCCTCCAGGCTGAACAACCCAACTCTCTCAGCCTGTCCTCACAGCAGGGGTGCTCCAGCCCTCGGATCATCTTCACGGACCCCACTAGACCCATTCCAACAGTTTCATACCCTTCTTAAGCCACAGATTCCAGAACTGGACACAGGAGTCCAGGTGGAGTCTTCCCAGAGTGGAATAGAGGGGCAGAATCCCCTCCCTCTCCCTGCTGGTCGCACTTCTTTGGATGCAGCCCAGGACATGGTTGGTTTCTGTGAACACTCATTGTCAGCTCATGTCAAGCTTCTCATCAACCAGCACCCCCAGTCCTTCTCCAGGGGCTGCTCTCAATCACATCCTCCCCCCATCCTGTATTGATGCCGGGGATTGCCCTGACCCAGGAGTACAACCTTGCAGTTGGCCTTGTTGAACCTCACAAGGTTCACACTGCCCCACTTCTCCAGCTTGTCCAGGTCCCTCTGGATGCCACCCCACCCTTCTGGTGTGACCACTGCCCCACTCAGCTCGGTGTCACCCGCAATCTTGCTGAGGGTGCACTGGATCCTGCTGTCGATATCTTCAATGATAACCTTAAACAGCACTGGTCCCAGTATGAACCCCTGAGGGACACCACTTGTCACGGACACCACTTCCATCTGCACACTGAGCTGTTGACCACTACTCTCTGAATGCAATCACCCAACCAATTCCTTGTCCACCAAACTGTCCACCCATCAAACCCATATCCCTACAATTTAGAGAGAAGGATGTTGTGGAGGACTGTGTCAAAGGCTTTACAGAAGTCCAGGCAGATTACACCAGGTTCTTCTCCCGTGTCCACTGATGTTGTCACTCCATTGTAGAAAGACGCTAGGTTGGTCAGGCAGGCCTTGCCCTTGGAGAAACCATATTGGCTGTTTTGAATCACCTCCCTGCCCCATGCATCCACTGTATCCCCTGCCTGTACCTGCCTGAACTCCTGCCTGCACTCCCGTGAACTCCTGTCTGTAACACCAAAAAAATCCTCTGCTTGGAGCCACCTGAGCCCCTTCCTGCACCCATCACATCCCCTGCCTGCACCCATCACATCCTCTGCCTGCACCCATCATATTCACTGCCTGCACCCATTGCATCCCCTGCCTGCACCCATCACATCCTCTGCCTGCACCCATCATATTCACTGCCTGCACCCATCATATTCACTGCCTGCACCCATCACATCCCCTGCCTGCACCCATCATATTCACTGCCTGCACCCATCACATCCTCTGCCTGCACCCATCGCATCCCCTGCCTGCACCCATCACATCCCCTTCCTGCACCCACTGCATCCCCTGCCTGCACCCACCTGAACACCAGCCTGCACCCCCTCTGAACCCCCTGCCCTGTGCCCGCCTGAACCCCTGCTTGAACCCTCATGAATCTCTGGCTGCACCCCCACTGCATCCTCTGCCTGCACCATCCTGAGCCCCTGCCTGAAACCCCACCAAATCCCCTGCCTGCACCTGCCTGAACCCATCTGAGCCCCTGCATGCACCCCGACTTTAATCCTCTCTCTGCACCCTCTGATGCAGCCCTGCCAACACCCTCTGGAATCTCAGCCTGCTCCACCAGCTTCCATGCCCAGCCAGACCTTACACTGGGTGAGAGGACATGGGCTGGAGGGCTCTTCCCACCACAATCCATGCTTGGCGTGTCCCAGACCTTCCCCTACAGCACCACGGTGTCTGTGCAGAGGGGCCAGCAGTCTTACAGAGAACCCCTGGACAGGGATGAGAGCAGGAGAGATGCTGAGGGTGGTGGGAATGGGAGCTCAGCAGGTAGGTTTGCAGACAGTGGCCACATCTACGAGCTGCTAAGGTACACATAAACTTCAGGTGCTGCAGCTCCCACCTACCACACCTCCTCCACCCCTCTAAGGGAGCCCAAAAAGCCATATCTGGGGAAGAGGATGCCATGCTTTCAACCATCATGGCCACTGGAAACGCCACATGAGCTGCTGTGAGGAACCTTCTGGGACAATCTGTCTCATTGCATTTCATTATCCATCGTGTTCCTTGGATGCCTGCAGCCCCTTGGGCTCAGCAGCTGAGGATGGACAGCAGGATCCTGGCTGTTCCTGGGGATGTCCCTTGCCCCAGGGACCCAGAGAAGGGCCTGATGGCTGTGACAAGCAAGCCAGTCCCTTTGCCACTGCAGTGCCAGACCATCTCAGCAGGTTCCATGTAAGAAGAATTAAATTTTCTCACTCAAAACCTTATCAAGCAGCTCTGATTTGGGGAAAAGTTTGGAAAAGGAATGCTCTTTAGAAAAAAACCACTGGCTGATGATGGAGCTGGGGACACCAGAAAAGCCCATAGTCCCTGCTCCCATCCCAGCTACTGTGCATGGAAGGTTGAAGTTACTGCCAGCTACTTGGCAAAGCCATTTTTTGGCTGGGCTGGACGTGCCAGCTGCTGAGGGAGGTCCTGTCACTGTGAGATGTTCATCACTGAGATTTCAGTGCCCAGGCAGGGTCCCAAGCTGAGTGCTCCCACCTAGAGCAGTTTGGGTTTTTTTCCTCTATCCAAAGGCATCTTGAGGCTGAAGACATCTGTATAAGATCCCTCCAAGTGTAACTGTTGTCAGATCCACTCCAGACCTGATGTCAGCAACAAGCTGCAGAGCTCAGGGTGGTAGAGCAAGCTCTGTCCCTGCCATGGGTACAGGTATCACCTCCAAACCCAGCCCTTTAGGGATGGAGAATGCTGCCAGGAACAGCACAGTCAGAAGAGACCAAGCTTCCAGCAGCCAGAAGTCGATGGTGTGTGTTGCATGCAGCATACAGCTGCATCTTCTGATCATCTTCTGATCCCCCTTTCCTTCAGGAAAACAGCTCAAAGCCTACCTGAAGTGAGGTTTGGAGAAGAACAGGCAGAGAAAATCTCCAGCAGCAGGTCCCATAGCAGCATCTTTGCACGAATATACTTTAAGGTTTGTTTTAACTTGCTCCTTAACCTCTTTTGGATCTATCTCATTCTTCCCCTGGAAGTTATGAGCATTTTGTTCTCCTGAGGACATCTCCAGACCCACATATGACAATTATCCTCTCTGCTCTCAGCCTTAAGACTTCGTGGACATAGCTTGAAACCTTTTCCACTTACCTGAACGTCATTTGCACTGGGTGAAGTACAGCAAGATGTAGTTGGGGCTGCAGATTATTTCAAATAATGACAGTTTTAAGGTACAGGACTCTGGCAGCAAGCTAAGAACTGGACTCAGGTGTGAAGGTCTGGTGGAACAATTGGACTTCCTTCCACACACAGGAGGAAGCCCAGGGTTGTGTCTATGCAGAGCCAGCCTCCCTGTTGGAGCAGTGGCCTTGTCCCAGTGACGCAGCTCTATACCAGGAAGGATCTGGCCCAGGAGGTGTCTCCTGGATTCCTGTGCATCCACTCAGCAACCCAAAAGCACGAGGGCCTTTGATGTTAAGATCAGGACCTTGCCTCTGCCTGTGGCTGGTGAAGATTGCTCAGCATTGGTGGGTGGTCTGCTGAGAGCTGACAGGGTGGGTGGTGCAAGGGCTGCTCTGCTTGGCCCACACACCCACGGTGGCTCACAAAGGGTGGCATTTGATGGCAATGAAGTGACACTGAACCCACTCCCATCTTTTTTGTCCAGAAGTGTCTGAACCAAGACCCTGAGTCTCTTATCTACACTCTCTATTATTTGGAGATCCTTCTAAGTTCTTGCTCCTGCCTGAACGTGGCTGCTCCAGAGACCCCCCACAACACACAGGGACCTGCTGTCCATGCATGGCATGGCCAGACATGCCACATGCCCACCGTGTCCCTGCATGTGGCCCAGGTGGGACCAATGTTTGCAAGGCCCAGTCCTGCTCCTGGCTGTGGTCAGCACTTGTCTAGAGATAAAAGGTTTAGGTCCTGCTTCCAACACTGACACGTTTGTGAGGTGGGTCTAACCCCTCCAGGTGCTTCCCCACTTCTCCCAAGAGGTATGAAGACAGGTAGCAATGGAATCAGGGAAAATCCACCTTTCCCGAGTTCTTGAGGAATGGAAATTAAATTTGGGACTGGCTTGGGGAGTAAATGTAATGAGAGAGCCAGGTTATACAGCAGGGTAAGCTGGAGGTCAGCTGAAGAAGGGTGGAAGGACCTCCTCATTTCTGAAGGCTCCTTGCTGGAGCACCTGCAGGAGCACCTGCATTCAAGACAGGAGCAAGCAATCGCTTGCCTGCTGGGATGCAGTGATGGGGAGGCAGGACTAGAAGGGGCCCGAAAAACCTCAGGGACACACTCACCTTGGACAGGAGGGCTAAGTCTCAGCCCTCTGCACAGTTTCCCACCTGCAGTGCTTGGCTGTGTTCCCCAACGTGATCCTGGCCACCAGCAGCATGCTTGCAGCGCTGCAGTTATATTTTTGGTTATTTTTGTTTTCTCAGCTTGAACTGATTTGTAGAGATGAATCAGAATGTTAAACCCAGCTGACAGCACCACTGCTGCACCATCCACAGCCTTACAACACAAGCTTTCCACTATTTAAGTCAGATGACAACTATCTGCTTCCACTGATATCAGTCAATCAGCACTAAAAAAAGACTCATTATTTTTTCTCCTCTGCTCCAGCTGTAGCAACACAGAAGAGGGAGTTGCACCCAGGCACTGATCCTTTCCTTAAAGCTTTGCTCCAGGTGCCCACGCCAATAAGAACCTCCTGGCCCTGAATGGAGGACAGGAGAATCATAGAAACCACAGAATCATAGAATAGCTTGGGTTGGAAGGGACTTTAAAGTCCATCCAGTCCCACCCCCTTCCATGGGCAGGGACACCTCCCACTGGATCAGGGGGCTCCAAACCCCATCCAACCTGGCCTTGAACACCTCCAGGGATGGGGCAGCCACAGCTTCTCTGGGCAACCTATGTCAGGGACTCACCACTTTCATCCTCCCATCCTTTACATGGACTTGCTGGCTCGACAAGGCAGGATTTAAACTCCCCTCTAGACCCTTCAGGAATGCTTTCCTGCCTTTCTGTCTTGCCAGGGAGCTGCTCCCGGGAGAAAGTTGCAGTTCTCCCCCTCCCTGGCTGTGATTGTGCAGGTGGCCACACAGGGGTGCCAGAGACTGCCTGTCTGCAGACATCCATCCCTCTGCTGCTGCTGCTGCTGCTGCCCAACAAACCGCCCCTTCAGGAATGCGATCCAGCATCCTGAACTCTGCAGACCCGTTGGATCCTGCATGCTGTGACGACCATGCTGCTCGGCACAGGCACGGTCTGCTGTGAGTCTCAACAACTGTTTCCAGCACAGGGCAGGACAGGGAACACTAGGATTCCCTACAATAGCCCATGGTTGTAGCAAGCCAGCCCTTCAATAATCCATGAATGAGGAAAGACTGAACGCTGTTTATCCAAATTCTGCATCTCTGGAGTAGCGATCTCCTGTTGTGTTAACAGAAGGTAGTTAAGTATTTGCAGGTAAAAAGACTTGTATAGCTTTGAGGAAATCCTCAGCCCCAAACCCTGATGTTCAGGGAGTCCAGAACATTTTTTTTTGGTCTTCCATGAGGAAGACAAATCTCTTGATTAAGTCTTATAAAACAAAAATTATCCAGTCCCTGGGATGAATCATAGAGTGGTTTGGGTTGGAAGGGACCTTAAAGGTCATTCAATTCCAACCCCCCTGCCATGGACAGGGACAACTCCCACTGGATCAGGGGGCTCAAAGCCCCATCCAACCTGGCTTTGAACGCCTCCAGGGATGGGGCAGCCACCACTGCTCTGGACAACCTGTGCCAGGGCCTCCCCACCCTCACAGGAAAATATTTCTTCCCAAGATCTCATCTCAATCTCCCCTCTTTCAGCTTAAAACCCTTCCCCTCATCCTATCCCTGCACTCCCTGATCAGGAGCCCCTCCCCAGATTTCCTGGAGCCCCTTTCAGTGCTGAAATGCTGCTGTAAGGTCCTCCTGGGGCCTTGTCTGATTTTAAAGTCCACGTTGAAAGCGTAGGCTGGAGATGCCCCTACTGCACCCTGCACACAGTGGTGTGTTTCATGTACCTGGGAGATGCTGCAGGATTCACCTGTACTACTTGTTGCACATGGGCTGCAACCTGGTAGATGCTCTTTCTTTACTCAAAGAACATTCTGGACGCTCCTTGGGTTCTGCTCACTTGTCTTTCTCTCTGCTTCCTTTCCCCCAAAATCTTCAGAGGAAGAAAGCATTTACTGGACTGCATTTATTAAAATATAGCAATTTTAATGATCATTTTGGATGCCCAGATGCTGCTGTGTGTTTGAGCAGAGGCATTGCATAAGGCACTTCACAGAGGCAAGGAAGAGCAGAGTCAGCTGAAGGAGCGCAGGGTAGGGGAGAACAGCTGTAACAGCTGGATGAACAAGGAAGGCTCGCTCGGAGGCAAAGACAGGGGTGTTTTTATAATCTAAATATGCATCCATGAATCACAGAACTCCTGCCAGTACCTTGACCTCTTGTGCTAATGACAAGGCAGGATCTGCAGGCAATTAAATAAGGAGCCAGACTGAAGCGCTGCCAAATCACCCGAATCCATCATAAGTCACATAACAACGTTACTTAGGGCCTTGCTCCAGGGATTTAGAGCATCACATCTCCTCTTCCTTTTAGAAACACCCCCTCACCTGAAAAAACAGTTAAGTTGCTAGCCCTTCTAAAAAGAGAGGTAGAAGAGGAGCAGAGAAGCCTGGAAAATATGAAGCAAGTTTAATCTCACAGTTAAAAAGAAAACTCAGAGAGGAAGG
Source organism: Dromococcyx pavoninus (assembly GCA_033558185.1). Lineage (NCBI taxonomy): Eukaryota > Metazoa > Chordata > Aves > Cuculiformes > Neomorphidae > Dromococcyx > Dromococcyx pavoninus. The sequence goes on from JAUMJL010000007.1 coordinate 45,916, forward strand.
GAGACTTGGAAGAGTTGGGGGGGGGCTGACTCATGGTATTTGAATGTTTGGGGTTGGCAGTGCTGCCTGTGGCATTTCTGTTTGAGTCTAGCCCATGAAATCCTGGAAGTTTTGCAAGACACTGTTAGATGATTTCTAGACCAAATCTGGAGAGTCTGCCCGGCTCTGCTCCGACCGTGGCTTCTGATATTGATTTTTCAACCCTTGTTTAGGGACGGATTGGAAGGATAACTGAAGGCTACCATCCCTGCCATCATCCTTGTCCTCCAGTCAGTGTTGAAGCATTCTGGAGCGTGGTTCTGGCTCTGAATGTGAACAGCCAGTTTTCTAGCACACCAGCTGCTCCAAAGGCCATGCTCTCCTTTCAAACACAGTCTGACTTGAGAACGAATTCACAGGATGTTTCTGTGTCCTCCCCACCCCCAACACTGTGGCACTTGACAAACAACTGACTTCTTCACATGGTGACTTCTACAGGGTTTCAGAAGGGCAGGAAGAGATATGCTCTTCTGCCTGGATCTCCTGATGCAGGCACTGCAGGAGGGCAGGAGCGAGATGCGGACACCCCAGTGGGATGAACACCTCCATCCTAATGCTCAAGCACTAAGCTCACTTGCAAAGCCTTAGACCAAAGCTAAACTTGTGCCAAGAGCAGACCCTGAGCACCAGATTTGGAGATCTCTGCACTGGGCAGCTGGGGCAGAGCTGCCTGCTGGGAACATCTGGAGGAGGTGGAGGCACCAGTAAACAGGAGAAACATGAGCTGGGAAGAAGGGAGAAATTACTGAGGGCAGGCTAACTATCTGCCTAGGGGATAGCTCAGAGCCAGCTGATTAGATCTGGAGATGCCGGTCTCCTAAAGCTACTGTCTGAGTTGTTTTGCTGACCCAAGGCAGCTAAAAAAAAAGGCAAGTAGACAAAACATTGCCTGCTTTACTAACAAAGCACATTAGCAACTAAAAGTGGCCTTAAGAGAACCAGATCAGTGTGGTGCAGCTGGGCTCTCCGCAGCGTGCCCAGGTGTAGACCCTGCCCGATGCTCATCCTGCAGCCAAGGACTTCCATAACACTGTCCTACCTTATTGATGTTTCGGGGACCTCCCCTGACAGCTCTGCCCTCCCTAGGACACTGAAGGGTCTTTCTCTTCTACCCAGTGCCCTATTTCCACCTAAGGCATAAATGTAACTTTGAGACTTACAACCCTTTGCCAGCTTGAAATACATCTAATAGCTTTAGAGGGGGAGACAGGCAGAAGATGGAGTCTCCTTAAGAAGATAAGTTTAACCCTTATCCCACCTTCTGCCTCACCAGAAATGAATAATCACAGGAACACACACCACTACAGAGTACCAGGATGCTCCCAGCATTGTTTCCAACACCACATTTATCAGGTTTAAGCAAGATGCCAGCACACCTCTTGGTCACCGAGCTTCGAAAGATGGAGAGGTAATTTATGGCAACCTACTCCTTCCTCCCCCAGACTTTGCCCTTTCCTTGCTCTCGGAGGAGCACAGGGCTCTCCTCTGCATCAATGCAGAAATTAGGATGCTATCCCAGCCTTAAGGGCCTCCTAAAGCCCACTGAAAGCCAACAAGACTAAAACCTCCTTCTGCTTTTTGTCAGGCTCGTAAACTGGCCTCTAGGGAGCCTTGAATTCAGCCAGAGCAGCCTGTCTCTTTCCATGGTGTCTCACATTATGCACCTCTTCTTTATTCCTCTATTGTTGGGGTTTTTTTCACTCCTGGGTCCCCTCCTTCGGTCCAGGTCTGCAATTAGAAGTCCAGGTCTCTTCCGTTTCCCATGGAGAGAGTCACAGAAAGTCACCCCTGCCAGAGGGGGTGATTCCAAACCTTCATCTGTGATGTGTCTCACCTCCAGTCCTTAGCCTTGCCTAAACTTTCCCAGCTCTTTCTTGTGGCTAGGAGGAGGGCTCTTCTTAGGATGCATCATCAAGAGACTTGGGTAAATCTGGAATGCAGGTGCCATTTCCAGCAGTATATATTTCCCTGGAGCATTTGGCTGCCTCCTAATGGGAAAATTGTCTGCTAGGATGAATCCAAGAGCCCAGAGCTCCGAGCTCTTTGACAAACATTATGCCTGAGTCTACCATTTGAGGCAGGTAAGTAACACAGTTTGTGTTTGGTTTTTCTTTTATTGTTAGAAAAATAAGCAGAAATACAATGATCCTGAGCTACACAACGTATCTATAGCAAAATATATCTCCTAGGCTTCTTGTTTCTGCCTTCTTTTCCCTTTTCTTTCTGCTGCACCACAGAAATGCTGTACACAGCTGGAATACAGCTCGCAGGAAAGCTGCTGTGTATAACATCCCCGCGCTGCACACCACCACTCTCCAATGTGACCTTGGTTAAAACTGGAAGTCATCCCAGATCTTTCTCCTTCACTAATACATTTAGAAGCCTTTGCTGAGCCTGGCAGAGCAGCACTAACCTGTGCACTCACAGGGTGTCAGAATAAAAGTGCTGTGATATATGGCTTAGGAATCGCGAGGCTACGGTAGAGCAGCAGGTGTGGAATTGGACTGGGCGTGAGGATCCAAGAGTTGTCATCTGGACCTTGGCTATAGGCCCACTGGGAAACAAATGATGTTCTGCCCGTCCCAGAGGCTGGCCTGGGGTGCTTGTGCAGGGTTCTTGGTAGTCTAATTTACACAGCTGGTGGGAACAGCTTAAAGACACCTTTCTGAGCTGTGTGAGCTGATGCCTGGGTTTTTTTGAAGCCTTGCTGAGATGAATGCCAGGATTAGCTTCTCTTGCACACTTCCCAAATCTCTTTGCCACTGGAGTGAAATAACTTGGCAGGAGATTATTTCTCTTTCAGGAGTGTGAGAGCTGGGAGCAGCAGGCAGGGAGCTTGCTGGGGGAGTTCTTCTCACCCTGGCTATTCTGGAAGTGCCTGATAATAGTTATGCGTTATAACACTTCAGATTATCAGGACTCAAGGGAAACCTTTGGATGACAGGCACAAGGACTGTCACCACTTCCTACCAGGACAGATAAATCCCTGCATCACCTTCCTAAACCTTGCTCAGGGTAGGAGCTGTTTGAAAAGAGGATGTCTTGTCTCACCTGTTTCTCCAGCTGTTTCTGGTGCAACCACCATTTAAACAGGAACATATAGGTTAGAGATACTGATAGATGCAGGGTAGCCATGCTTAAAATAAGGAAGTTGAGAGCTCAGGCACAGCTAGGTAGAGAAGGTTAAAGATATCCTGGTGCAGCTGAGTAGCTGTAACTGTCCTCATGCATGATCTAAACCCACACCAAATGTCAACCTATAACTAGTGATCACTAACAGGAGGTCTATAGGTGAAGAACATACACATAGAAAACACAGCTCTACCAGTGAATGGTAACTTGTGTCTCTCAACATCCAGTCCTTTTGACCATCAAGAGATGTGCAAGCTTAAAATCATTCAGGGTGCAGTTTCCTTGCAGAGCCTCTCTGATGCCTGTGAAGAATTCTGCCTGTAGGCACTGGTGGTATGATTACTTATGGATAAGCTTGGAGGACTCCTCCATGAGCAGGGTCGAGCTGGGTGACTTGAGATAACTGGGACAAATTAATTTGAAGGCCATATGAAGTAGGTTCGCAGAGGGCTTTTTGTACAGGGTGATTTATCAGTCATGAGAGGTACCAAACCGGTCCAGACTGCATGGAGTTGTGTTTGCTGTGTTCACACACACCATTATGTAATAGCACAGAGCATCTTCTCAGATTTGGTCTCAAAGTGGTGGTATTCAAAAGCACTGCAGACTTTAAGAAGCTCCAATTTGCCTTAAAGGGCCACCTCAAAGCTCAGGATGTTCAGTTTCCATTATGGTTTTGTCCCTTGGTCTTTTTACCAGCAGTATCATCTCCAAACCCAAACCACATAACATGTGGTACCCATGCTCACCTGGTTGCTGCTATCCACTGCCTGGTCTTACGTGGTCTTGTGCTTGCATCTCACCATCAACATGTGCACTCGCAGCCCAGAAGGCCAACTGTATCCTGGACTTCATCAAAATAGATCTGGTCAGCAGGGCGAGGGAGGGGATCCTGCCCCTCTGCTCCGCTCTCATGAAGCCCCACCTGGAGTCCTGTGTCCAGTTCTGGAACTCCCAACATAAGAAGAATACGGAACTGCTGGAAAAGGTCCAGAGGAGGCTACGAAGACGATCCTAGGACTGGAGCACCTCTTCTATGAGGACAGGCTGAGAGAGTTGGGCTTGTTCAGCCTGGAGAAGAGAAGGCTGTGAGGAGACCTTAGAGCAGCCTCCCAGTACTGAAGGGGCTACAGCAGGGGTGTCAAATGGCTTGTGTTTTTCATGGCTCCCACCATTCTGCTCCTGCAGCGTAACACGCGTCACACACACTGCACACGTGCCCAGCACTGGCAGGAGTGTAGGGGCAAGGAGATCGGCGCTGCCACTGGGTAGAAACAAGGTAGCAGGCAGGATAAAACAAGGTGGAGGGCCGGATTCGGCCTGCAGGCTGTGAATTTGACACCCCTGGGCTCCAGGAAAGCTGGGGAGGGACTTTTTACAAAGGCAAGTTGTGATAGGATGACGTGGAACGGCTTCAAATTGGAAGGGGGAAGATTTAGATTAGACATTAGGAATAAATTCTTCACAATGGGGTTGTGAGGCAGTGGAACAGTTTGCCCAGGGAAGCTGTGGCTGCCCCATCCCTGGAGGTGTTCAAGGCCAGGTTGGATGGGGCCTTGAGCAGCCTGATCCCGTGGGAGGTGTCCCTGCCCGTGGCAGGAGGGTGGAACTGAATGGGTTTTGAGATCCCTTCCAACTCAAACCATTCTATAACTCTATGACATCCAACAAAGAACTTGCAGAGCTGTTTGCACCACAATGGCCGGATCCCTGGCTGAGATCTTCTTGCACTGAAGTAGTTCTACGTCCTCCCGCAGTGAAGCAGGTCTGAGAAAGTGGCACCAGGGATAATGTGCTTTACAATAAGTCATTAATAAAAAGAGAACTGCTCAGAGGTGACAAAGTTCCTATTAATCTTCACAGCATTAGGCCTGTTTAGTTAAGTTTAGGAGATAATTGCTACAGTGACATGTTCACATTTCTAAAGTGCAAAAACAGTGGCTCCTTTTAGCAAATATTAAGACATTTCTCTTGGAAAAGGGAAAGGAGGAGGACATGAATGAATATCAGCTTAAGGAAATGAAGGCATTTGCATCACTGAGGAAAAAAATCCGACCTCCTGAGGATTTTATCTTGAAGCACATTTAAAAATAGAAATAGGAAAAAGTACTGAGAGAACTTTGCTGTAAGAGGTTGTGCTCCTGCTGCCCACTGCAGTCAGCTCTGCTCGGGAGTGGTTTGGGTCCTCTGCTGCAGAGACAACTCTCCAGATCATGTTATCAGGTGTTGGAAACCTCCAAGGTCACAGCTGCCAGCGCAGGCACCCTGTCAATGCCTGGTAACGACCTTGAAGGCTTAAACTGATGGAAGGGGTTGCTGCTGCGGTCCCACCCTTGGCCATACACCAGTCAGAGATGAGATGTCATGTAGTGACTCAGGAGCCAAAACAGTTAAAAAAAAGAGTCACTTAAACATCATACTTCACAGAACAGTTTGAGTAGGAAGGGACCTTAAAGATCATTCAGTTCCAACACCCCTTGCTATGGGCAGGGACACCTCCCATTGACCTGGACACCTCCCAACCTGGCCTTGAACACCTCCAGGGATGGGGCAGCCACCACTTCTCTGGGCAACCTGTTCCAGGGTTACACCACCCTCACAGCAAACCACTTCTTCCTAAAATCTCATCACAATCTCCCCTTTTTCAACTTAAAAATTTTTCCTCCTCGTGCTCTCCCTGCACTCCCTGATAAGGAGCCCCTCCCCAGCTTTCCTGTAGGCCCTCTTTAAATGACTGGAAGATCACTATAAGGTCTCCCTTAGAGTCTTAATGCCAAGCCAGCCCACCAGGCACTTAGCTCAGGGTTGTCCTAGGCAACTATTTAGCTCTCCCTACCTTCTACTCCACTCGGTCCCTCCTAGAACATCTCAGGCACCTCCTGACTTCAGGTATTTCCCTGGCCTGAAGAAGAGTTTGTGTGCCTGAGAGCTTGTCTAGTTTTTCTGACTCTACCAGTTGGCCTAATAAAAGATAACATCTCTCCACACACACCGCTGACTTCAAGGAGACCTCGCATGTAGCTGGTTCTGCCCAAGATAATCTGTCACTCCTCGGACTTTGTGCTTATCTGTGGGAACAGGGCGTGTGGGGCGGGAGCCTCGCCTGGGTCTCTGGGTTTCCCTCCCTCTTCTGCACCTGAATGTGCTTATTGTTTGCAGGTCTTTGTCTGTTGGAGGGGAAGAAGCAGGCCTTAAATGAATTGGGTCAAACAAGTTTTTCAGCTGCATGCAGGTTAGGAGAGGCCACAAGAAAAGAACCACAGCCCTTTGAAGTCAGGCTGCTCCTTTTCTTTTTCACGGGCTGGTTTTGAATTCTGACAGTGAGTGATACTTTATCAGATGAAGATCAATTCACAGAACCCAAGAACAAAGGCTCTCTAAACACACCACTATCTAAGGGCTCGCATTGCAATGACATATCATTGATGGAAGGCCAAGAGGCAGATCCAGATAAATCATGTTTACAATTAGGGCAAATCTTTCCTTCAGAGCCTTTCACACTAAAAAATGGAGGAACTGGGCAAAAATGAGGGCTTTTCTCCATTCCTGAGGAAGGAATTTGCTATCAACAGGCATTACCTTTACCACTTGTATTTAGATGTCAAGGTGGCAGGTAACTTGAAAAGCCTGGCTCTGTTGGTGGTGTTCAAACCATGAAAAGACTTAGGGACAGAGGTTCTCAGCTGAGATATGTGGTCTCCAGGCTTCACTGATCCCTGGGCAGTGACACTGAGGTGGCCACTATTGACCCAGAAACTCCACACTCGTATGGAATCAGTTTTGGTTTAACTTCTTAGTTAAACCATTGGTTTTGGTGTACCTTGTGGGTTTCCTTTGGTTACAAAGAAGGTCCTTGGGCAGTCAGTGGAGTTATGTGCAGTTTTCTGTTTAACTTAAGCAGTCTTCAGAGCACAGATTAGGTCTTTCCCTTCTAGATAGATGCGTAGGCAACGAGCTGTAAACTCACATGTTCTCTCTGCCTCTCTCTCTCTCCACCAGTTAATTATTTCATACAAAACAGAGAAAGAAGCTGAACAAGCTCCACTTCAGCATAAGTTGCCAGGTGGCTAATCTCCTCAAAGCTGGGAAGGGGTCTTCAGGGTCTCCACAAGGACTTGCAGATGGGTGCTCTGACCCATGGATTACTGAGTGAAAAGGCACAGTTTCTCCTTGACAGTATTTTGCAGCAAAGGATCAGCTTGTACATTAATCTGCAAGAGATGGTCCAGCACAGACCCCTCGTAGGAAGACTGCACCTCCTCGTTGCCTGTTAGTCACCTTCTCTCCTCGGTCTCATTGTCCCTGTGGTCTCATCATCTCCTCCCAGTCAGCTCAGGAAGCTCACACAAGCAGCCACATAGGCCATGACTAAATGATCAGTTAAGCACGCATCCAGACCTGGTCTCAGGATTAGATTTGCCCGCTGCCTTTGCAGCACATGCTTAAGCTCAGACTAAGATGACATTAGGTTGTTCTCTGAAGCTTTCCACCTTGTGGTATGGATGTAGACCAGTTTGACTCATGCAGACCATCTCACTTGGGACTGAGGGTCTTCTACAAACACTGTGCAACAATGCCAAGCTCTCTTCTAAAACATTTTCATGTATGCAAATGAGGCTCTGCAGTCATACCTTAACACAGGCTGAGGAGTTGGCATCATAAAGCTAGGATTTCTTCCAAACCGCCACTGGGCCTCCCAGTGGATGTTTTGGAAATGCCAGGACATTTCCTTGGGGTTTTTAAAGAGCCTTTCAGAGATGAATAACAGAACCTGCAGAAAGGTTAGCATCAAAATAGCTGTGGAGCAAGAGCATCTGTAGGAGACGCGTAGCCAGGGGTTCAGTGTCACCGATCTGTGCAGCTGTCCTACGGCTGGTGTAAAAGTCTGTATTCTGAAAAGGTCAAAAAGGCAATTAAAGCGACAAAAGACCAGCTCTTTCCAGTATTGAAGCAGATGCTCAGCCAAAACATTTGCCTGTAAGATTGTATTTCCTTAAGGTTTATTAACCATTAAGTGTTTTTAGGGACGGGATCATAAAGATAATGAACTGAACGACAAGTATAGTCAGAATTCCTTCGCAAATTATTCCCGTTGGGTGAGACAAGCGTTTGAAAAGCAAAATGCTTTGTTATGGCTTAACAACAGGAGACCCTGAGCTTGTTCCTGGCAGCTCATCTCCCATTTAACTTGCTGGTGAAGTGAGCTAACCTCCTGGGATAAGGGAAAGTCAAGGAAAGCAGCCACAGTGAACCGGCAGCAGGATGACTGGCAAGGGCTTTCTCCTCTGCAGCAACGCCAGCTTAAAAGGTTCCCTCTCTCCCCACCCTGACTTTATCACCCTGTGTTCTTCAGTTGTCCTGGCACTAAAGCAGAACAGCAAACTGATCCAAGTTAAAAATAAAGACTGAGGGGTTTTTTTGGGGGGGTGTCTAGTGCCAAAAACAGTTTCAATCAAATTACCTGTATTTTCAAATGAGATCATGTTTGAAAACATTATTTTTAATCTTGTTTTGCAATGAGAATGTATTTTTTTTTCCCTAGAACTTTTGCTGGTAACTATTAAAATATACCAATTTCCAACTAAATAATATGAAATTTTGCTAGATTTTTGTTAGTAGACGGGTGTCATCAAAGTGGAGATTGTGGAATACCCATCACTGGAGATTAGTAATAACACGTGAGATGAAAACTGGTCCAGAAATCACAGCTAACATTGTCTTGTTGTAAGGAATGGACAAGCTTAATAACTGAGGTCCCTCCCAGCTCTGTTTTCCTATGGTTCTATGGCAGAAACAAATACTTAGGTCACTATGAATACCCATTTTCCAGGATTTTAATACTTCAATGTTTTACATTATAGAACAACGGATGTTGCACATTTATTCACTCATTTGTAACAAATCACATAATTTAATGGAATTTAACTAAAATGCAGTGGAAAATAATTTCCTAATGATTCAAATTTATTCTCATGGACCTGAGATCCACGCCACGGCGAGCAGTTTGTGGAGGGCCACTCTGGATGAGAGAGTAGAACAGCACAGACACAAGTTTCTCCCAGCCAGAGATCTCAGGGATGAAACCTATATGTGTTGGATAAATAGGGAAACATCAGTTTGTTTAAAACCAGCCTAAATGAAGAAAGTCCTGTTGTCAGTGACCTGACTTGACATACGTACGTAGGCACCAGAAGCAAGATTTTTAGAACTACTGGATTTTCACACCTCATTTTTTTATTCCTGGAGGATTAAAACATACTTTGTTGCTTCTTTCAACAGCCAATTCTCTTTCAAGACCTGGAAGAAGAAGTCATTGAGCTGAGTTAGGTGAGGAAATGGAAATGAAGTAAATAGTCTCCCTCCATCTGTGGAAAAGCTGGCTTCTGTTAAAAGGTGCATTAGTTCCTCAAGAAACCAGAGCTCCGTGTGCTTCACCTTGGCTGTGACTGCTCTACTGATCTGGTAGCATTTGCAAATCTGGCAATTAACGAAATTGAATAGAGTGTTAAAAGCCTAGGACTTTAAAGAAGTTTCATTTTTAAAGGTGTATGTAATTTAAATACAAAGCCAGGCTCTAAGTAAAGCCTTTAAAAAAGATTAACTTTGGTCTCTATCCTGCTAGCTTACTGCATCTAAGGCAGAAAATGGGGATGTTCGATTTGTCTGCAGAGGAGGTCGTAGCCCAGAGGGAAACACGAGGCTTATTCTTCTCCCTGACCCAGATCTCGGGGCCATCATCTGCCCTGGCCAAGCTCTGGAGCCCTCTGGGAAGGCATGGCTGGACATACTCACCACCTGCTCGTGGTGCACTCATCCAGGCAGCCTAGTTGAATGGAGAACCCAAGAAAGTTACTGCTGAGCTGAGTAGCAGGAATGACACATCTTAGGACAACCTGTGTGCAGCATGAATGTCAGAGGCTCAATTCAGTTGCCTAAATGCAGGCCTACAATGCCACATGAGATGCTCTAGATACTGAAACAGAGCTGGTGGGCATGACACAAGGAGATGTTGGAGAATCACAGGCTCACAAAATTGCTTAGGTTGGAAAAGACATTTAATATCATCAAGTCCAACTGTAAAACTAACACTGCCAAATCCACCTCCACACCACGTCCCTAAGCACCATACCCACATATATTTTAAACACCTCCAGGGATGGTGACTCCACAACTTCCCTGGGCAGCCTGTTACAAAGATTGACAAGTAATATTTCCTAAAATCCAGTCTAAACTTCCCCTGGCATAACTTGAAGCCATTTCCTCTCGTGATATTTCTTGTTTACTTGGGAACAGAGACCATCACCCACCTCGCTTTCATGTCATGGAGTGATGACTGAAGGAAGGCCAGAGATGGCCTTAAACATCTCAGCTAAAACAGGAGACACTCCTTTAGGCAACCCAGAGGCCCATGGGCCTGAGCTGTAGCCATGCTCCTCTCCAATGAGGATGGAGGCCAGGAGAGTCACGAGACTCCATTGCTTGTTCCAGTTCACTCTTCCCCTTGCAGGGCAAGCAGTTCTGAAACTCCCAGGGCAAAGCAGCTGGATGGAGCCATCAGCGAATCCCGCGGGACCTCTCAGCCAGAGCAGACCTTGCCTGGCTCCTTTCTCATCCGCCACCCAGACGCAGAGATGCATCCAGGGCAGCAGGGGATGGGCAGGGGTAGGGCTGAGGCTCTCTGTGCTCCCATTGTTCCCAGATACCGCATGATGCATTAAAATACTTGGCACAGTGGGGAACACGAGCTTGTGTTTGCAAAGCTCAGAGCAGGGAGAGAGTAGTCATCCTGGTTTCTGCCTTCCTCTCCTCCCATCGGGGAGATGCTGTTCAATCAACTCAGAATACTTCATGTAAGCAAACTACATCCAAGACCCTCTCCTCTCTCTGTCTACACCCTTCAGACCCCACATCTGGATTTCTTGATTGTACCTGTTAACAGCAGCTTTTACTACACCCAGGGAAGTACAGTTAACAGGCCCATCTGAGGAACTGGCACCCATCCCTTTGCGTGGAGGAGCTTAAGAGGGACTTTTAGCAGAGTTGTGCTAAGCTCTTCTCCTGGAGGCAAAATCCTCATTCCCAAAGTACGTTGCAGCCAATTTACCCTGGCCCAGAGCCTGGGAACAAGAGACTATTGCTAAACTCAGACAGCCTCTTGAACTAGGGATGCTGCTCTGTGCCATTTCCCCCACAGGCAGCTTGTGTCAACGCCTCCACTCCTACAACCTTGCCTCCACTGGATGGCAAAAGTGCCTTTTTGGCATCTAGTTTGCAGCATTATAAAGGAAGACAATTTTCTTGCCAGGACAAGAGAGAGTCAGATGCTATCTGAGCTCCAGTCCACGGGGCACGCTGTGGGGCTGTGTCCAGACACTCAGTGCAGGTTTTAGATGTCAGAGGCACAGAGCCGGGAGGAGCAGCCCAGAGCTCCAGCCAGCTTGGTGTGTCTCTGCAATGCAGTGCTGCCAGATGGCAAACGCTCCCATGCAGACCCTGGATCAGTCAGCCCATCTACATTGCATGCCTGGTGAAGGTCCCCTAGACGTGCTCGTCCTGAGGCATCCCTGATTTCCCTCAGAAATTGCCTCTGGGATGACTGCATGGCAACCACACTCTGAATCTCTTACTGCTCTTGTCACTCTGGCAGCTATGAGAAGAAACTCTTATAGAGTCATAGAATAGAATCATAGGATCATTAAGGTTGAAAAAGACCTCTAAGATCATCCAGTCCAACCATCAACCCAACACCCCTGTGTCTACTGAACCATGTTCTGAAGTGCCAGGTCTACATGTTTTTGAACCCCTCCAGTGACAGAGACTCCACTACTGCCTGGGCAGCCTCTGCCAGTGCTTCATCACTCCTTCAGTAAAGAAATTTTTCCTAATATCCAGTCTGAACATCTCCTGGTGCAACTTGAGGCCATTATCTCTCATCCTGTCATTTGTTCCTTGGGAGAAGAGACTAAGACCCATCTCTCACCATGACCTCCTTTCAGGGAGCTGCCAAGGGCAATGAGGTCTCCCCTCAGCCTTCTCTTCTCCAGGCTAAACAATCCCAGGTCTCTTAGACACTTCTCATAATCTTTGTTCTCCAGACCGTTCCTTAGTTTCACTGCCCTTCTCCAAACGTGCTCCTCAATGTCTGTCTTGTAGTGAGGGGACCAAAACTGAACACAGGATTGAAGATGTGTCTTCACCAGTGCTGAATACAGGGTGACGACACCTTCCCTGCTCCTGCTGGCCACACCATGGATGATCCAAAGCACCTACAGATTTACGACCCCATCCCAGCACCTCCCACACTCACCTCTGAACCCCGTTGCTCTTCCAAGCTTTCCTCACTTCCCCAGCTTTCTTTCCGGTGTTGGAAGCAGCTGTTTCATACTCAAGCCTTTGAAGCCTTGGGCTGGAATGTTCCTGCTTCAGAGAGTCCTCAGAGAACAGAGTTGTTAATCTGTGACCAGATCTGCTGAGCACACGCAAACCATGATTTGCAGAGCTTGTAAATACTTAAAATTAAGCAAACTTTCCTGGAAGTGGCGAATGGCACTTTTTGACAGCAGGATAGAATTTCATCCTCTTTCTTCGATACATGAAGGCTTTTTCTCTCTTATACAGCAATTTCATGAAATTATTTATTTTCACAATCTGGGCAAAATACTGTGATTTCTCCTCCTTCTTGGAAATGGTCAGAATTGTTTGGCTGAAAATTTCCAGAGAACCTCAGCCTAAGGCAGACATCTGGCTTGGAAATTACTTTTCCCCAAACAATTACAGTGTGATGAAACTATAAGCTGAATTACCAGCACCTTAAGTGCTGGGCTCCAGTGCGCTGGTACCTCTGGACAACAGATGCAGGGGAGTTGCATTGGCCATGGGCATGCTCTGTAAACATGATGAAGCTTTAGGGTCTTCTACTCCAGGAAAAAGTAGGGGAGAGCCACGAGAGGAAATGCAATTCCTTATTCTCACCATGCAACACATCCCTGCTGCTGCTAACCACACCAGCCCTCCGGCTATGAGATGTGCCTCAGCTGAGGATGAGTTCTGGTGCAGTCCCTGTGCTGTGGTGAGTCTCACACAGTGGGAATTGTGAAGAAAATGATGAAGCATCATGGTACACTTGTGTCATGTCTAACAAATGGCCCATCCGCGTGCCAGGCTGTTTCAACCTTGGGCATTTTGTTTCTGAAACAAAAAACCCAGTACGTAAAAAATTACGGGGAGATTCAGAGGTGTCACTGGTGTATCTCAGGATCCGAACACGTGGATGGATTCTAAGAGGATATGGAACACTATATATCTGTCCCAGCACCAAAGGAAGAGGGAAGAGCAGTTCCTGATCTTGAATGACCACTTGGCAGTTCAATCTGCAAAGATCCTGACCTCCCTAAACATGGTAGAGAGGCGATGGGCTAGCTCAGGGCAATGAGGTGCCCAGAGCGAGGTTCCCAACCAAAGTGGCTCCAGATGAACACTGGGCTCCTTTTCATTTTCAAAGAAGTGACCTACTCCGTGAGGCCAGAACTGCAATTGATTTGTTTGCTCCAAAGGGGATGCAGAAGAGATTGTGCAGGAGACACATTGTGCATCTGAGCAACAGTGCAATCGCCGTGTGCTCCAGGCATGTTTTATTCACTCAGGGCTCAGTACAAATCTGAAACACACCATTGAATGTGAACAAATTACAAATTACTGTACTATAACAAGTTATGGCCCATGAGCTGGGCTGCTAAATGGATCCTCTGTGTGCTCATGGCCTGTCCGTGTGGTGAAGGAAAATGTGTCGGCTCAACTTGTCACAAATGTGGCTTAAACCACAGGTTTTACTTCACAACCAGAGTGTACTAAAAGCTTTCACAAGGTCAGCAGCTCCAAGACAGGCAGAACATAGGCTGCTGGGGGAACAGTTAACAGGAGAGGTCTGAGTCAATGCACTCTATCTCGCAGTTTAGGTTGTCTTCTAGTACCCACCAGGATGGTTTCAGCAGCTCAGCTGAGGGATGGATAAACTATTAAGGCACTGTATTTCCATTGCATTGCTTCAGGGACCTCACGTCACTGAGCCTTGACAGGCACAGGCATGGAAATTTTGCAGGGGCCGGACTAGCCACAAGAGGGGGATCACAAGGGATGCTAAAAACTGTCTGGAAAACGTACTGAGTTCTGAGTACCTTCAGGGACATGGATCTCCCTGCTCTGGCTGCTTTATCTCCTATTCACAAGCTGGTTTCCCTAACAACACCTGATAATTGCTTAAAATTGTGGATGCAGAAGAACCGCGCTTTGTCCACTGGAAAACCAAGAACATGTCTTTGTATGAAGTGTTTCAAATACAGCCTCTGAAAAGTATGTATGTTTATATGGGCCAAAGCACACACATCTTTACCCAGCCTAACTCTCACATCTCACAGGCAGGCTAGAAAATGTGCTTTATTCTCCTATCCTCTCCTTTTATTACTGACCTACAGTCAAACCCATGAATATCACATACGTGACAACACAGGATTACTGGGAACAGCAGGCACAGCTTTTATGTTGAGGAAGACAGACTCCTAGGACTCGAGCTATCAAATAATCACCATTAGCTGTCGTGAGTATGGGAAGATGCTGCACAGCCCAGCAGGAAATGCTTCTTTTCCTCTCGAAGGGGTGGCACACAGACACACTAGTCATGGCAACTGTCATCCTGGGTGCGATCAGCCAGGTTTTTAATTGGCTTGCAGATGTTGTGCCCTGGCCATATATATTATTTTCACTTAAGTTTATGTCAGGAGGAACAGGGCTCTACTAAATTTATCCCCTGTGCTCAAGACTAACTGCACAGGCCTTGAAGGGTATTTTTAATAGGAGGTAAACCTCATCCACAAACAGTCTCTCATTTCAGGCCTACAAATGAGATATTTTCCAGTCCAGTTTAACTCCAACCCTGCCCCTTCCTTCCACAAGCCTCAAATGACTGTTTTCTCCTGATTCTTTGGTCATTGTGTAAGTGTGATATCCCTTGGCACAGCCTACAAAAGGGCTGGGGAGGAACACGGTTCCTGATTTTTTGGCTCCTTTTAGGGTTAAGGCCAGGATGGGTTTTGTGCCTAAAGCAACATCCTTCACACAAATGCCAGTATAACATAAATTATGCCAGGTTCTGAGGAGAAGCAAATGTCAAAAATTAAGTTATTCTTCTGCTTGACTCACAAATCCAAGTAGCATGCAAATAAAGAGGAGCCATCTGTTCAGTCCCTGGGCCATTTCAAGCTAAGCATCCAGTGCCAGCCTCAGCTCCCAGTTACATCAGGTCAGCCCTTCTGGCTGGTCTCCACAGGACGTGCTCAGCCTTGCCCAGGACCGCCTGCTATGGCACAAGTGTCCGTAACCCTTCACACTCCTCCTCAGCTCAACTGGTGTGTTGCTGCTGAAGCAGTTTTCAGGTGCTCACACTCACATACAAGGTTTCCCTACTTCCAGGCAGCTCCACAAGCAGGATTTCAGGGTTTCTCCTGTTTTAGGACCTTCACTGCACATATCACGCTTGGTCCTTTACTGCCCCATGAAGCATCAGGTTAGCTGGTGCACTGATATGAAGTCTCTGGCTTCAGCGGAGCCTGTGCTACACCCATGGCTGCATCTCTGAGGATACTTTATTATCACCAACATCAACGTAGCCTTTGAATAGCACACTGGAAAAGCTGACCCCTTGGGCTAAACATTGCTGGAGGAAGACAGGGTTACCACCTCATTTGAAAGAGGAGGCAAAGTGGGAGGAGACCTGACCATGCTGCAGATGGGTGCAGAGGTGTTTAGTTAGCTGGCCGTGATGCAGTCATCAAGCATTAGATTGGGAGAATCCTCATACCAAGGACAGGTTGCCCTGGCAAAGCCTGGCTGCATGGCCTTAGCCTGTATGTCCTGAAGGACCTGGACTGTGTTAGGTCTTTCCTAGCTTCACTATCCCTGCTCTGCCATTCACTATGTGAGACAAACTGCAGCTGCAGGAATGATGGCCAAAACTATGGCCACACAGCACGTGTGTTCCAGCACTGAGTGTGCGTTAGCACTCCGGGAGGCTTTCTTTCCACGCACCAGGCTGAGGTCTACCAGGCATTCATCATCGTGGTGTAGTGAGGGGACCAGGGCTGTAGTTGTGAACAGCTTTTAAGACTGCATAATCTAAGGACAAGGAGGGCTCTAGGTGGGAGACGTGGTTAGAAGAAGGTTTGGAGTCTATACTGGGGGGCAGTAATTAACCACTGAGCAGCAGTCCAGGATGTGGTCAGCATGTGAGTACTTCCATCTCACTGCAAAGTCAGACAGGGCATTTTAGGCCATCATTGTTCTGAGATTTCATAAAATCCAAGTCAGTTGCTGCCCTCTTTCCAGCTAAAACAGCACTTCTAAACTCTAACCTCTTCTCCAAGGCCTTCTGACCCCCTTATCCCACCCAAACTGACAGAAACCCTAGGGTAGCTCCAATAGAGTTAGATGGCTGTCAGTGCAAGGGTAGAACAGGAGATATCAGTGAAGGAACACTCCCTACATCCTCAATACATAAATAAAGTAGGAAAGAATCCTATCCAACTTTATCATTTGTTGAACAGGCAGCTCCAATCAAAATCAATGACCAGGTTATTGGAGTAAAGCAAATAATGTTGCCATGATGACAGAAGGACCATTAGATTTCTTGGGTGAATCTTGCACTTGAGTGGGAGCACTCCAACAGGCAGCATACCATGTTGGAAAGGTTGATGCTTCAGAAGTACTGGTGTGTACCTGTGAAGGATGACCATATGAAGGATCCTGTGAAGGATCCTATGAAGGATTATGATACCAAGCTGGGAAGAAGGGTTGATCTGTTAGAGGGTAGGATGGCCCTACAGAGGGACCTGGACAGACTGGAGACATGGGCTGATTCTAATGGGATGATGTTTAATAAGTCCAAATGTCGGGTACTTCATTTTGGACACAACAATCCCATGCAGAGCTACAGACTGGGGATAGAGTGGCTGGAGAGGAGTCAGGCAGAAAGGGACCTGGGAGTGCTGGTTGACAGGAAGCTCAACATGAGCCAGCAGTGTGCCCAGGTGGCCAAGAAGCCCAATGGCATCAGGAATAGTGTGGCCAGCAGGACCAGAGAAGTTATCGTCCCCCTGTACAGGGGGGGTCAGGCCTCATCTTGAATATTGTGTGCAGTTCTGGACCCCCCAGTTTGGGAAAGATGTCAGGATGCTGGAGTGTGTCCAGAGGAGGGCAACGAAGATGGTGAAGGGGCTGGAGCACAAGCCCTACGAGGAGCGACTGAGGGAGTTGGGGCTGTTTAGTCTGAAGAAGAGGAGGCTCAGGGGAGACCTCATTGCTCTCTACAACTACCTAAAAGGAGGTTGTAGTCGGGCAGGGGTTGGTCTCTTCTCTCAGGTGACCGGTGACAGAACCAGAGGGCATGGACTCAAGCTTCGTCAGGGGAGGTTTAGGCTTGATCTTAGGAAAGAGTTCTTCATTGGTATGCGCTGCCCAGGGAGGGGGTGGAGTCGCCGACCCTGGAGGTGTTTAAGGGGAGACTGGATGAGGCACTGAGTGCCATGGTTTAGATGATGGGTTGGTGTTGTGTTGGTGTTGGTGTTGGTGTTAGTGTTGGGTTATAGGTTGGACTTGATGATCTCAGAGGTCCTTTCCAACCTTGTGATACTGTGATACTGTGATACTGTGATGTGGTGATGTTAATTCACAGAATATCCTTTCAGTATGTCATTTCCTTCCGGAATGGCCAGACCCTCACATAGGCATGGTGGAAGCCAGGAGCGATGTTCCTTTCTCCTCCAAGATGGAGTGGGTTCCCAAAGCTTGTGCTCCTTGAGCCATGGGTTTCCTGTCCACACTGCTGGTTGATATCTGCACACTCTGCCACATGCAGGCTGCACCTATCCAGACTGAGAGTGTCTGGATCCTGGCAAGAGCCCCACATACTTTGGTGCCAACCCTCCATACTCTGGACTTAGGGATTTCCCTAACAGGGCCTTGAAGTCTTACAGAGCTGGGATGGAGAACAGATGTAGACATGCTGAAGCAACCATGACACACTTGCTGAGATGTACCACCAGGAGCTAACTGGAGAGATTTTACGATGTGAGTCACTTGCTGAGCTCCATCTCATGGCATATTAAGTGGTATGAATCAAAGACTGAAAATGCAGGCCATGTCTTGCCCTACAGAATCACCATCAACCACTTTACTTTCTAAGCGATGATTTGCTATTGATTATATGCATGAAGATGAGGGAGGTCCCTACCTCTCCTGTCAATTTCCATGCTCTCAATCACATTGAAAGCAAATGCCAGAGTTGATCCATGTCTAACAAAGCTGAGTTACTGCTCTTAGGCAGGAATAAACTTGACATGTCAGAAACCTCTGGGCCAAGGTAGCCAAGACCAACACCATTCTGGCTTGGATCGACCATGGTGGCCAGCAGAATCAGGGAAGGGGTCATACCCTTGGACTGGTGAGGCTGCACCTCGAATCCTGGGTTCAGTTTTTGGCTCCTTACTACATGAAAGACCTTGATGGGCTGGAGCGCGTCCAGAGAAGGGGAACGAAGCTGGGGAAGGGCCTGACCCCTGATGCTGTGGCTGAGGGAACTGGGATTGTTTAGCCTGGCAAAGAGGAGGCTGAGGGGAGACCTCATCACTCTACAGCTCCCTGAAATGAGGTTGTAGTGAAGTGGCTGTTGGTCTCTTTTCCCAAGTGACAAGCCGACAGGACGAGAGATAATGGCCTTAAGTCGAGCCAGGGGAAGTTTAGATTGGATATTAGGAAAAATGTCTACTGAAAGAGTGGTGAAGCATTGGAAGGGGTTGCCCAGGGAAGTGGCGGAGTCATTGTCCCTGGAGGTGTTCAAAAAGCATGTAGATATGGAATTTTGGGACATGGTTTAGTAGGCACGGTGGTGCTGGAATTGATGGTCTTAGAGGTCTTTTCCAACCTTAATGATTCTATGAAACATGGCAGTAAGGCATGAAACATTCTATGAAACATGGCAGTAAGGGTGGCTATGGCTTCCTGACCCTATAAACCAGATCTCAAAAACCTTCAGAAGTCAACAGCCACAAGAGCTGCCAGACACGCCTTGGAGAGTGAGGTAGGGAACATGGCGTAGAAACGGGATGTTCACGCAACGTGGTTCCCAGGTGCTGTGGTGATTCTTCCCATCAAGTTGTCAAGTCACCATCCCTGGAGGTGTTTAAAAAACGGGTAGGTGAGTTTCTGAAGGACAAGGTTTAGCAGAAGATGGGTATGGTTGGACCTGATGATCTCAAAAGTCTTTTCCAACTAGAAGTTTCTATGATTCTATGATTCTATGATTCTATGATTCTATGATTCTATGATTCTATGATTCTGTGATCAAGGGAAGGTGAGCCAAGGGTCAAGGATGACCACAGCATAGGCAGTATCCTTGCTGGACAGGATGTAGTCCTGTCAGACCTGAAGAGTGTTGACAGGGCCAGATGCTGGTAAAAAAAGTTCTACCAAGAGTCCCAAGGCAAAGTGAAGGGATGAACTGGGTTCAGGGTCCACTTGGCAACAGCAGGAGCAGGACTGGAATCAAGGCTACAACACATGTGTGACACTGATACAAGACATAGGACCCCAGAGAGGACTACAAAAAGGTGTTTCTCCGGGCCTAGGACAACTCTCCACAGGACAGGTGTTGTGTGGACAATGCTTTGTGGGACAACTCTTTGTAGGGACATGCCTAACCCTAAGTCTAAGCCTATCCTAACAATATCTCCCTGTAGTTGTTGTAGATGGTTGTCCATGTGAAGAGTTGTCCCTGTTGAGAGTTGTCCTACAGAGAATTGCCCCTGTGGATAATTGACCACACAGAGAGTTAGCCATGGAGAGCTGTCCCACGGAGAGCTGGCTGAGGAGAGTTGTGCCTTCCAACAGCTGTGCAGCTCAGGCAAGGTCTAGGTGCCCAGTTCCGAGCTTAAGTGAAGTCTCTGGACTAATGACTGGAGACTGTGTGGGTGAAGGTAAGGCTGGTCAGGGTAATTAAGGCCAATTAGAGCACTCAGGGCCCTGACATAACTAGATGTAAAGTGAAGCAGAAGAATTATGTTTCTATTTTACTCACTTCTAGTCTCAGAACCAGGTCTTCTTTGGTTTGGTCCTATCTCATGTTTGCCTGTGGCTGGACAGGAGAAAACAACCACGAGCAGATACAAGTGGCACTTTCTGCCTTGTGACATGCCTTGTCTAACCCTGCCCTCCCTTGTAGCCTCTGGCCTGCCGTGCTGGTGAGTGTTTGCCAGATGAAGGCCTGTGGGAGTCCTTAGCACCTGTCTGTCTTGTGTCACACACTCTCTCCAAGCTGCTTTTGCTGCAGTGGGTTTGGATGCTTGGGAAGGAATCTCAATGGAGTTTTGGAGGCAGAACATGCACCAGTGAGATCAGGGTGTAGCATCACGTTGTTCCTGTCACTGTTTTTTACACGAGCCTGTTATTTTAAAAATAATTTTGTGCTCACTCTGGATGTAGAGAGCAAGATAAAGCTTGGGCTTTTTTTTTTTCCATAGAGGACAGAGAGGATTTTCTTCTAGCCCCTGTGGAGAACTTCTGCAGTTGGACCACATCCTTCCTCTGGATGGAAGAAGGCTGCTGGTCCTTCATGGCTGCTTACCCCTGGCATCTTTCCTCTCTGTAAGCAGGTGATAAAGAGAACACACAGCTTTATCACGCAAAAGCTCTCTGCAGTTCTTTGGGGGGTATCCCCAGAGCCTGCCTCCACTTTCTGTTGGGAAGACACATTGCTCCATCAGGACACAGCATCTGCTCCTACCCTTTCTAATTTAAACCTTCCCTTTAAATCAAAAAAATGCACTAGTAATGAAGGCTTTCCACTGCAGTGAGAAAATTTTGACTAAGTAATACATTCAGAGTCAGGTCCCAGGCTGGATCAGCAGTTAGCAGTGATTACACATGTAGATCCCAGGCTCAATCAGAGCATTGCTGCACCAGGGTCCTCCAACTGAAACAGATGGACTGCAGAACAACATACCCTAAAGGAAAAGCTTGAAATGGAGTTTCATTTGAAACATTTGATGCCTCCACCACAGAAAACCTGGAAAACAGCATGCAAATATGCTGGAAATGTTCTAAATGCACACAGGAAGGACACCTCCCAAAATAACTGATATTGAGGGTGAGGACTCAACTACTTGGAGTTTAAGTCTTCCATGACTCAGCATTGTGCTGACCTGGTGGGAAAGCACAGAAGCCTGATGGTGGGATAGGCTGCCAGATGAAATAAAAACAAATTGTGATTTTGGCTAGGTCTGACTTAAAACAAATAAATCCAAAATCCCAACACAACAGCCTGCCAAGGAAAACAACCACCAAAAAATCCTGCTATCAGGACCTTGCTATTTCTTCCTTTGGAACACCAGTTTTGGTACCAAGTTGGTTAAACTTGAAAGCTTCCTTTATCCTAATTTCATGGACTGAGCAGGATTTAGGTGGATTCTTAGCCTAATTTCTCTACAAGCCAGATTTTATTCCCCCACAGCCAAACCCTTAAGAGGCTGGGGATTGATAGATGATCCCCAAGTTTCGTCAGGCTGGCTTCAGGGGAGCTGTTGGTTTTAACAAACTCTAGGGCAGATTGTCCCCTAAGCACCTTCATGAACATGGAAAATTATCCTTTTCAGGAAGTTTTTTCATCTCAGAAGAAAAAATTTTATCTCAAATCCCCTTTCCCAGCACACTGGAGAATTATGGATGTAGAGAGGATCCAGATCTCCTAGATTCCTAGGAAGGCTGGGGCAATGCCATGAGATGTACCACACTCCACCATGCTCTGGCCTGTGAGTGGCAGCTGGGGTCTTGCAGCAAGATGGTGATGCTGGAGCAGTGCTGCTGCTCCATGTTTTGGTTCCTTTACCTATGTATGGGTTTATTTGGCTGGCACAGAACCTGACTATTTGGGTTTTCCTCAGAGGGCACAACATCAAGAGAAATGTGGCCAGCAGGTTGAGGAAGATGATTCTGGCCCCTCAACTTTGCTCTCACCTGAAGGCCTGTGTTCAGTTCTGGAGTCCTCAGCACAGGAACGATGCAGATCTGCTGCAGTGAGTCCAGAGGAGGCCACAAAGATGATCCAAGGGCTGGAGCACCTATGCTATGAGGACAGGCTGAGAGAGTTGGGGTTGTTCAGCCTGGAGAACAGAAGGCTCTAGGGAAACCTTAAAGCAGCCTCCCAGTACTGAAAAGGGCTGCAGGAAAGCTGGGGAGGGGCTCTTGATCAGGGAGTGCAGAGACAGAATGAGGTTGAACTGTGTTAGGCTGAAAATGGGGAGGTATAAGCTCATTCATTGGAAGGGAACATGAAGGCCATCCGATTCCAACCCCTGCTGTGAGCAGGGACATCTTCAACTTGATTAGGTCACTCAGAGCCCCATCCAACTTGACCCTGGATGGGGCATCCATCACCTCTTGGGCAACCCGTGCCAGTGTTTTACTACCCTCAGTGTAAAAATTTGCTTCCTATTGTCTAAAGCAAACCTCTCCTCTTTTAGCTCAAAACCACCACTCTGGCCCTATTGCTATAGGCCTGGCTAAGAAGTCTGTCCCTATCTTTCTCATATAGTGAGGGTGAAGGGTGGTGAGAAGTGTGAAAATCCTGAGGTTCAACAAGGACAAATGCAAGATCCTGGTCCTGGGTTGGGGCAATACATGGTTTCCATACAGACTGAGGGACAATGTGATTGAGAGGAGCCCTGAAGAGAAGGACTTGGGGTGCTGGTGGGTGAGAAGCTCAACATGAGCTGGCAATGTGCACTCACAGCCCAGAAACCAACCGTGTCCTGGGCTGCATCCAAAGAAGTGTGACCAGCAGGGTGAGCGAGGGGATTCTGCCCCTCTACTCCACTCTTATGACAAATCACCTGGAGCCTGCTGTCCAGTTCTGGAATTCCCAACATAACAAGTTTGTGGAACAGTTGGAAACGGTCCAGAGGAGACCATGAAGATGATCCGAGGGCTGGAGGTCCTCTGCTATGAGGACAGGCTGAGAGAGTTGGGGTTGCTCAGCCTAGAGAGAAGGCTTTGGGGAGACCTTACAGCATCCTCCCAGTACTGAAAGGGGCTCCAGAAAAGCTGAGGACGGACTTTCTACAAGGGACTGTAGTGACAGGATGAGGTTTTAAACTGGAAGGGATAAGATTTAGTTTAGACATTAGGAAGAAATTCTTCATCGTGAGGGTGGTGACACTCTGGCCCAGGTTGCCCAGAGAAGTGGTGGCTGCCCCATCCCTGGAGGTGTTCAACACCAGGTTGGATGGGGCTTTGAGCACCCAGACCCAGTGGGAGGTGTCCCTGTCCATGGCAGGGGGTTGGAACTGGATGGGCTTTGAGGTCCCTTCCAAATGAAACTGGTTTATGATTCTACGAAATTGAACAAGGAAAACATAAATGGATCAAAGAGATTGGTTGTGCTGTTGGTTTTCCTGTTTTTTACAGTAATCACTCACCAGCTACTTACTAGGAAAATAAAGAAGTAATACTAGCATGAGGGGAAACAGTTTTAAGGTGAAAGAGGGAGATTTAGATGATGTAGCAAGAAATGTTTTCCTGTGAGGGTGGTGAGGCCCTGGCCCAGGTTGCCCAGGGAAGTGGTGGCCACCCCATCCCCGGAGGTTTTCAAGGCCAAGTTGGATGGGGCTTTGAGCACCCTGATCCAGTGGGAGGTGTTGGAAGCGGATTGGAACTGGTCGCTGTTGCCCGTCAGGGAGCCCCTGAGGGCCGGGATAGAGATGACACTTCCCCTCCCCGCATCCCCGAGGCGCAATTGAGCGGACGACGCTAGGACCCTAAGGTGCCCCTTCGGGCACCCGCTGGCCCCGCCCTCCTTTACTATTGGCTGAGCCGCGCACCCCTGCGCTCCGATTGGCTGCAGCGCGCGCCCGGCTTGTTTGGTCGCGTGGAGGTGTCAAGCCCGCCCGGAGTGGGAGGGGGAGGAGAAAGGAGGAGGGAGGGGCGCCCCCCCCCCCCCCCCCCCCCCCTCCGCGTCCCACGTGGCTCCTCGACGGGGCGGGTGGGATGGAGCCCCCTTCCCCCCCCGCAGTGTCCCCCCCGCTTTTCCCGGGGGTGGGGAAGGTGTAGGGGGGGTTGAGGGGAGGGAAAGGGCTACCGACATCCGGGCCCTTCGCCGGGAGCCGCCGGGAGCCGCATCCCTGCTCCCCATCCTATCTCAGCATCCAGGTGGGTCGGCATCCCTCCTCCCCCCATCCCATCCCGCATCCCTATCCCGCGTACCAGTCCCGCCCCGTCCCGCCCCGTCCCTCCCCACGGCCGCGGGCGGCGCTCGCTGCCTTTTATCGCCCGTGTTAGACGGTAAGTTGGTTTTATAGCGTTTTATTTAATTTATATAAAATAGCACCGTTTTGCGGTGCACCAACGTGTTCCCCCTCTATCTCCCTCTGCTCGCTCCTGCCTGGGGAGAAAGCAGCAGTATCCCCTCTCCATCCTTACCCTCCATCTCTCCCATCCATCTCTCCTCTCCATCGCTCCCCTCCATCCTTCCATCTCTTCATCCTTCCCCCTTCTACCCCTCCCCTCCAACCCTCCCCTCCATCCATCTGTTCCCTTCTTTCTAGGGACTGGATTGTAGGCACCAGTGTGTCCCGAGCTGCGGCAGCATCATCACTATCACCCCCGGCTTCCAGGTCTGATATTCCCCCTCCCTTCTTTTTATTGAATAGTCATTATTATTAGTTTTTACTATTCTTTTCTTGAGTATTTATTATTATTATTATTTTTTTTATTGTGGCAAAACTTTTCCTGGAGTTTCCACTGCTCGCACTGCAGCTGACGTGATGCTGAGCGCTGCCAAGCAGACGCTGAGTTCTAGGATCAGCTTCTCCTTATAATTAAGAGCAGGATAACCTACCACAGCCCGTCCCTTCTCCTCCGGACCTTGTACTGGGGCAAGGACCTGGTGGCTCAGAGCCCCCCTACCCAGGGCTGGGGAGTCCTTGGTGGGATTTTATTCCTGTTATTTATCCGGCTGCTGCTTGAGCTGATGTAAACTCGGAGGTGGTTGTGGCTTGTGCGCAGGGTTAGGGTGGCACCTTGTGTGAGGCGTTGTTCCCGGTGGTGCTGAAGTGCTTCACGCTGTATCACCGTGTCACTGAGGTTTTCCTGGTGCAGGATCCAGCTGTGGATAGCAACGATTCCTGCCTCACCGGCAGTGGCACCAAGCCTCGGCGACACGGTACGTGTGCCGGCAGGAGCGGATCTGGCAGCTCTCCGAGCAGACCGACTGGAAGAGGGGGAACTCGGGGGTTGCCTGTGTGCCCATGGCTGCGGTGCCGTGGGCCTGGTGGCCAGCATCCCTGGGATGGGCTCAGTCCGGGTGCTGGGAATGTGGAACAAGCATCTCTGGGATGTTGGGATGCGCTCAGTGTGGGGTGAGCATCCCTGGGATGTGCTCAGCCTGGGTGCAGGGAGCGTGGAGTGAACTCTCGGGTATGTGCTCAGTCCAGATGTGGGAGGTGTAGGGTGGGCATCCCTGGGATAGGCTCAGCTCGGGTGTGGAAAGCATGCATTGAGTATCCCTGGGATTCACTCAGCTTGGGGGTGTGGGGCGAGCATCGCTGGGATGAGTTCAGCCAAAGTGCAGGGACTGTGAGTCGAGCATCCCTGGACTGCACTCAGCCCAGGTGTGAGGAGCATGGCATGAGCATCCCTACAATAGGCTCAGCATAGGGTGAGCATCCGTGGGATAGGCTCAGCCCAGATGTGGGGAGTGGGTGACAAGCGTCCCTGGAATGGGCTCAGTGTAGGGCAAGCATCCCTGGGATGTGCTCAGCCCGGATGTGGGGAACAGCAGATTGAGCATCCCTGGGATGCGCTCAGCCCATATGTGGGGGAAGTGTGGGGCAAGCATCCCTGAAATGAGCTCAGCCTGGGTTCAGGGAGCGTAGGGCGAGCATCTGTGAGATATACTGAGCCTGAATATGGGAAGCATAGGGCGAGCATCCCTGGAATTCACACAGCCCTGGTGCCGGGAGGGTGGGCTAAACATCCCAGCCCAGACGCGGGGAGCGTGGGGCGAGCATCCCGGCTGGCACGGGTGCGTTACCCCCTCCCGCGGGTGCTGGCAGTGGTCCTGGCATCCCCAGAAGTCCCCGCTGTCCCCCAGCTGCGCACACCGTGCAGCGAGAGGGGGAGCTCGCACTGTGCCGGATGAACACCATGGGGAACTGTGCCGGACAGGCGACAGACCCAGCCTGTGTGGGATCCCAGGAACACCCTCCTGCTCCGAGCAAGGGGAACCCCCTTCCTCTGAACCCCTCCCTTTCCTCCAACCCTCGCTGCTGCTGCCACGCTGAATTTCCTCTGTGCTCTCCTGCCCATATTGTGCTATTGATTGCTGAGCTGAACTTCCTCCCAAAATCATTAAAGCTTAAAAAATTGATGGCACAATAGAGCCCTTTATTAGCTACATAACTTTTCTTGCTTTCTTCCTTTCTTCCTTTTTTTTTTAATCAACAGAGAAGGGCAGAGCCTGAGCTCAGATTTGTGTCCTGTGTCCCCGCGAGAGCAGGGCAGTGTGCCCTCCTCCACCCCGTCAGCAAGGCCGTGCTGGGCTATTTATTAGGAAAAATGGCAAAGAAGGAATCGATCTGTGCTCTGTGTGTGCGCGTGTGTGTGGTTTTTTTTTCTTTTCTTTAATCACAGCCTCCTCTCTTGCAGCCTCCAGATAGATCTATTTATTTCTGCTCTTATAAATAAAAATATTTGAATTGGGAACTGTAATATTTTATTCACTGTTGTACCCATCCCTCGGTCTAACAGCCTCTGAGTTCTTGCTAGGTATTAACTTACCATTTTAGTAATAGTTGAGTTTTCCTGAAGGAAATCCCTCTGGGCTTGCCATTACCATGTCATTGTATAACACAGTAGAAAGATGGATTACCTGGATGGGTCTCCTCCAGCGTGACTTCTCTGAATGACAGGTTTCAGCTAATTCATCCCTGTTGCAATCCTTGGGGTGGGTTTTGTAGCTTCTCGGATATATTTGCAGTGTTTCCTGGCGTGTGGTTGTAAATACAGGTGCTGATTTGCCAGGTGGGACTGTCGGCAGCATCCTGCTTTGTGCAAAGCCCCAGCTCCTGCAGTCAAGTCAATCCCTACGAGTTGTCCTTTAGTGGAAAAGCATGAAGATTTGAATTTTACTGGTTATTCAGAGGGATTTTGAGATTTTCCTTGGCAGGGGGGGTTGAACTGGATGATCTTGAAGGTCCCTTCCAACCCAAACCATTCTATGATTCTATGATTTTATGATTGTATGATTCTATGTGCTTGAGTGCATCTGGATAGAGGAGAAAGAAGGAGCCAAAAAAAAAAAAGTATATGTATATGGCTGTAAAATAAATCACGTGATTTTGGAGACAATATAGCATTTTGTTGAAGGATTCATTGGTGATCCTGTCCTGGAGCAGGGACTGAAAGTCACGTAGAGGGGACACTGCCTTGCTGTGTGGCCTTGGGCCAGTCATTTATCTTCTCTGCTGCAGTGTCGGTATCTCAGGAGTGGTTGCCTGCGCTGCCTGTGTTTTCTTCTACCCCTGTCTCAGTGCTGCACGCTGTCCCTTTCTTTTTCACAGTAATTTTTGTGTGGCTCTTGCACCCCATTATCTTTAGGGTGCTGTATCAGGGTGGAAACCCTTGGGTGCAAAGCATCGCCCCCAAACGCTTCCTTCCTAGGACAGGAGCAATAGATGCTTCCCTCTATGCTCCCTGTTTTTCAGAGCAGCATCACCTTCATTCTAGGTGATGCCCACCTTGGTTCATGTGCCTCCCTATTTGTCATCACTGATGCTGAAAATGATGAAGAATAGCTCATAGGGATTTATATTTGCAGACAACACTGATCTGAGTGGTGTGCTTGACACGCCTGAGGGGTGGGATGCCATCTAGAGGGACCTGGATGAGCTCGAGAATCGGGACCATGTGGACCTCCTGAGGTTCAACAAGGCCAAAGTCAAGGTCCTACACCTGGGTTGGGGCAGCCCTTGATATCAATACAGGCAGATCCAGTCCATCCCCCCTGCCATGGGCAGGGACATCTTCAACTCGGTCAGGTTGCTCTGAACCCTGTCCAACCTGACCTCGAGCACCTTGAGAGATGGGGCATCCATCACCTGTCTGGGCAACCTGTTTCACCACCCTCAAGGTGAAGAATTTCTTCCTTGTATCTAGGCTGAATCTGCCTCTTTCAGCTTAAAACCATTCCCCCTCATCCTCACCCTGCACTCTCTCATCAAGAACCCCTCCTTGGCTTTGCTGGAGCCCCTTTCAGTTCTGGGAAGCTGCTCTAAGGTCTCCCTAGAACCTGCTCTTCTCCAGGCTGAACAACCCCAGTTCCCTCAGCCTTTCCTCACAGCAGAGGTGCTCCAGCCCTTGGATCATCTTTGTGACCTCCTCTGAACCTGTTCCAACAGGTCCATGTCCTTCCTGTGCTCAGGACCCTAGCTGGATGCTGTACTCCAGGTGGGATCTCACCTGAGTGAAGAAGAGAGGTGAGACCGTATCAAATTACGCTGTATCAAAAGGGTTTGAGTTTGCCTCGACTGTGCCTTTGCAATTACCAGAACCATGTGCCTGAAGACATATTTAGGCAGCTAAATCTGTGTGAAACCCTTCTCCTTCCTGGCTCCCCAGAGCACCTCCGCTGCCCCAGCCACTGTCCCACCGCAGCCGCACGCTCTCCTTGGCTATGAGGACTCTCCATTCTCTTCTTCTGCCGTGCTCCAGAAGCTTATACAATTTTTTTGGCATGTTTCCCTGAAGTGATTATTCTGGGTAACGTGGTTTGTTTGTTTATGCTTTTTGGTTTTAATCATACATTTTTTTTATTGTGTCTGAAAAGCTCCAGGGCTTCCTTTCCCCTCCTGCTCCCAGCTGGTTGCCCATTAAAAAAAAAAAAAGGAAATATTAGAATAAAAAAGGAAATAGTTAGGTTCTGTAATGAATGAAGTTTGACTTTTCCAGAGAGGATGTGGGAGAGAAAAAGGGACAGGGGGAAGAGCCAGGTGTGTTTGGAGGGAAGGGTGTGCCCTGCCATATATTTTAAGCTCTGCTGGGTCTGTGCCACTCATTTTGCAGTGCTCTGGTGAAAGGGATCCGGGTCTCGCTGTGCTTTTAATCTCACCTTAACCAGCTCAAAGAAACAACTCTCTCTGGTCTTATGAATCTGTTTTATTTATTCAATTAGTTCTTAGTTCTCTGTTGTCGTTGTTGGGAGGTGATGCGTTGGCTTATTTACCTAAGCCAGGTCTGAAAGGGTTTGCATTCTTTTTTTGAGGAGGAGGAAGGAGCAGGTGGGTGGGGAGTGGTGTCAAGCTGCTGTTTTCCTCTCCAGTGGGTCTCCAGCAGCAAAAGGAATTGCTATAAGGCCGGGGCTGAGAAGAAAGGCTTCAAAGAGTGAGATGAGGAGCAGGTGAGGGAACTGAGATTTAGCCTGGAGAAGAGAAGGCTGAGAGAAGACCTCATCGCTCTCTGCAGCCCTCAGAAAGGAAGTTGTGATGAGGTGGATGTTGGTCACTTCTCCCAAGTAACAAGGGAAAGGATGAGAGAAAATGGCCTCAAGTTGTGCCAGTGGTTTAGGCTGGATATTAGAAAAAATTTTTACGGTGGTGAAGCACTGGCAGAGGCTGCCCAGGGCAGTGGTGGAGTGTCCATCCTTGGAGGGGTTCAAAAACTGTGTAGACATGGCATTTTGTGACATGATTTAGTAGGCACAGTGGAGTTGGGCTGATGGTTGGACTGGATGAGCTTAGAAGCCTTTTCCAACTTTAATAGTTGTTCTGTGATTCTATAATGCTGTGACACTGCTGCCTGCTCCTGGTGGCAGGGAGCCAGCTCTACCTCTGCTGCAGATGGTCGTGCGGTTGCCAGGGAGCAGGACCAGGCTCTTGGCAGACCACCACAGCTTGGAGGTCCAGCTCATCCTGGTGACACCTTGGCTGCTGTGGCTCAGGATGGCAGCAGCATGTTGTTGTCCACATGCATGGTCCTTCATGCAGTGGGACCAACATCTGGCACAGGTAGGGAGGGTGACACAGGGCCTGGACACAGATGTGAAGTTAGCCCACATCCTCATGGGTACCAGTGGGCTACATCAGCCTACTTTTGGACAGCATTTTGGCTTCAAGGCCAAACGTAGTGCAGGTCTGCACCTTGCTAGGATGGAGCTGGGATATTGCAAATCCAGCCACCACTTCTGCATTGCTCACCAGCAGCAGGGCTTGCACGCTGCCTTGGGGCACTCTGTAGAGACAGGGTATGGCCTGATAGCATCTTATCCTGCTGGTGCATACAAACCAGCACTGGAGCACGTGTTGGGTGTGCTTATCATTCCTCCAGGGAAGCAGGTCTCTGGGGCAGTGAGGCTGCTGTCCCAGCTAGGACAGGCTTGTCCGAGTCTGGCTTTGCAGAGGCATAAACTGATGGCCCTTAATTGCTCTTGTCATGTCCAGGTGTTTTGGTGGGACGTGCATCTCAATATGAAAGGTCTGTCTGGGAATCCTTGTTCTGCCTGAGATAGGCTTCTCTTGTCCTCTTCTGGCTTAGGTGGATGTTCTTGGGACCAGGATTCTCATTCTGCTGGGATTTCCCTTGGGATTTGGGGACATTGTCTGTTTTCAACTCCATTCCCCACCTCTGAAATGCCAGCTGTGAAGCTTCTTTTTCTCCTGTGTGTTCTGTAAAGCTGATGCTGTCTCTTGCTGCTGCTGTCAGGCTGGGTATCGACAGCACGGCCCCAGTCATGGTTGGCACTTGAATGAATTACTGCAGAACAAATAAATAAGAAAAAAATTAGTAGTCGCAAGAGCGACAAGTTGGGGTTCTTAACATTTATGCAGGGTCATTCATCAGATGCTCAAATGTTCTATAAACTCATGTGCGCATAAAACATTGCTCCCAGGCTTTAGGACAACATCAACTGTTTAATAACAAAACTAAAGGAGGGTTCAGGACCTGAAGTGCAGAATAAATGCCTTCATGTGGGGCTGCAGGGAAGTTTTGGGTCCACAAATAGTTTGAAACTATTGGAAAATGTCCAGGACTCCTCCTATGAACATGACTTGGACATTTTATTTATGTTTTCTAGTGGGCAAACCCAGCATTTTTATGGCTTGTCTGAAAGTTTTCACCTCTGCCAACCAAGCACCACCAAGAGGGATGTGGATCATTTTGGGCTGCGGTGCAAACAATGCTCTGGGAAGTCCTAATTAACCTTACGGGGTGCTGATTTGCTGAGAAAAGCGGTGTTTCCCGACCTATTGTGGCACATTTTGGGTCTAGTGCAGATGAGATGCACCAGTCTGCCAGATGGCCTTTGGCCCTGTAGGACCACCTGGGCACTGGTGGATGAGCCTTTCCAGCGCTATCTATCTGAACCTTCTCGTTGTATCATGTTTAACAACATGCAGCAGAGAAGGAGGTTGGGAGGGAGGAGAAAATTTTCCTTCTTGCCCTCTTTGTTCAGTTTAATCCCCAAACGCTATTTTTATTTATTTATTGGCACTGGCCTCCTCCTTTCTACAGGCTTTGCCTGGCAAAAGACCTAAAGATTTGCATGCTTGATCAAATCTGATGGGAGTAAACAAATAGGCATTAGCAAATGTATGGACGTCAAGCTAATTGGGAGGTGATGAACTCCATGACTGCAACGAAGACAAGCCGTTCTGCAGAGCACGTTGTACCTTGGCACAGGGACACGAGTAAGGAGCCATTGGCAACTTTTAAATATATAAATCCCCTTGAGGGATTTATTTTTAGGTTGCCTTGCTTTGTGATGAACACACAATCAAAGTAAAACCAAAAAAGGGTGGGCAGGAGCAGAGTGACCTCAGCTAGGTCAGCAATGAGCTTGAGGTTAAAGTCATGAAGATCCACTAAAGCTGGTGACCATTTGTAGCTTGAGAATTAAGTTCCAGAGGTTAATCATGGTGATGCAAGATAAAACATCCGGCGTATTCATTGTCTCTTTTAAGCATCTTGATTGTCAATTAAGTAGAGGAGAAGAGAAACATGACTGATGATAGTCACTGAAGTTGCTCAGCGGGGATTTGCAGGCGGCATTGTTATTGCATCGCTGTTTGCCGGCAGCGCTCCGCTTGTCAGCGTTGCCTTTATAAAGTACCCTTTTTTGGATATTGGCAGCTTGGAGTTTCTTCTTGGGGTTGAAATTCAGTACTGGGGGCTTTGTTCTTGACTTCAACCCAGGGTACCAGGTGCTTTTGTGAACCTGGTGTTGACTGCTGCCCTGCATTGATTAGATTTATCCCTGATGTACTGTTTTAGTCTTTTTTTCTGTTTCCTTCAGAAAGGGGAACAATTCTTGGTCAGCCTGTTGAGATGCATAGAGATGCCATGTGAAATTGTAAACAGGAAAAAAGCAGCAGGGTTTCTTTAATGATCACCATTTCAAATGATAAGACTATAAATGAGTCCTTTGATAATGTGCAATTAGTATGACGATGCCGGAATTTACCGGGTTCAGGTTGTAAATTTGAATTGACCCATAATAATGATGGGCTTCACAAAATAAACATAAACTTGTAAATTAATTTAGTGTCAATTTACAAATAATGCATTTTATGATTCTCCTTCAAAATATGAAAAAGTGGGTGTTAATCTCTTTTTGTGATGTTGATGCAACTTGAGTATCTCACTTCAGCACCTCCGTGTGTTCGTGTGTGGATGTTCTCCTGCAGCACTGCCTCTGATATTTTTGATGCTTTTTAAAATATCTTTTATTATGGACCGAGCTCGCCACACTTCCAAGTGTGAGTGATTTTGTTCACATGGTTAGTCCATTGATTTCAGGAGCAGACCTTCTCCGGGGCTGTGTGTGGAGGGTTATTCTAAGCCCATTATCTTTATTGGTCTTTGAATTGTAAAGAAATGCCTGACCATCCTTGTAAAATACCCGTTTGTTCTTGTTTTGAGCATGCAAACCCAGCTGAAAACAAGAGTTAAAAACACTGTAGCACTGGTCTAGGGAGAAGCAGGTAGGAGGAGAATGGTGTTTTCACAGAAGCTGATGATGTAGCTTCGGAGGTCACTTTATATGCACCAACTGCAGACCTGAGACTTCTTTAGAGCAACACATTGGAGCCTTTAGCAAAGCCCTGGAGTGAAGGGTCATCTACCTGGCTGACAATGAGTTTAGCATGGTGGCATCTCAGGGTTGGTGATGCTTCACACAGTGATCCATACGGCCTGAACCACTTCCCCAGGATGCACTTGCTGCAGAGCCTGGAAGAACCCCATGCAATATTGAAGATGTTTGTCCTCTGGCCAAGCTGAACTGCAGGATCACTTGTGTTTTTCTGGGAGAAGGAAAGGCACTTTGGATTTTGAAACATGAATAATTGGGGAGGATGCTGCTGTGCCAAGTGCTGAGCCTCCCTCCCTCAAGAAGCTGTGGATCAGTGTGCCATTGGGATGGGTCTCTTCTGGGAGGTACAGCTCAAACACAGGACAATGTATTAAAAAAAATATAAAGAAATCCCCCCCCCATGAAAAAAAAAACAAACCAGAGGAGGAAATTAAAATCACCTGCTAGTCTTGAGTGGGTTTCCTCTGTTTTGGAACGAGTTGGTGCAGTGTTGGAGGAGAAATCTGCTGTAACTTCCCATTGTTGCTGCCTGGGGGTACTGGATAAAAGGGACTGAGGTATGGAGAGTGAGGGGTTGGGGTGCTGGTGGCAAGATTTTTGGAAGATAATGATCCCCTTCACTCCAGTCAACTTGAGGTGGTGATGTCTTCCTTGGTGAAATGAGAAAGGGGCGTGCTTGCCTTCACAGGTAGCCCTGCTGCATGGACATCCTTCATGAGATGGACCTTGGATGGAAGAGCAGCTGGTAGCTGCATGGGGATTAACCACTGTAGGGTGTTGAACCTCCTTTCTCCCACTTCACGCTGGTGCAGTTTTGGCCCTGGTTGCTGTTTCTATTGAAGGTGCCTCCTAGTTGCTTGGCAACCCTGGTGCTGTTAATGGTGAACATTGGCGTTAGTCATTCTTCCGGTGCTCCTGTCCTCCTCCTCTTCTTCCAAGGAGTAGGAAGATGCCACACAGCCAAGAGATCTGGCATGGCCAGACTCTCCTGCCAGCCCCAAGACAGGTGTACATCTTGCTGGGCTCTTCCCTTTGTGAGGAACTCCAGACCTCTGCTATCATCAGAGGTGAAGAAACTCTACCTGGAAAAGTGGCTGCTTGTCCCCAACCCCAGGAGTGATGAAGGGTAGAGTGGGATCAAACTCCGGCTCCTGCTTACTGTTACCTCAAATCTATGCAGCCCACCTGGTCCCACAGTGATGGCTTTTTGAGAAGCTCTTTTCCTTCATTTTTTCTTCCCTGGTTGGACTCTGCCAGGTTGCATCTAGAGGTGAAAAAGGAGTCTGGAGAAACATGCTGCCTCCAGGTCGATGGGGATGGCTGATCCTTCCCAGATACTCTCTTAGTCCTTCGAGCATCTGCTCTGTGGATGAGTAGCAAAAGTTTCCATTGCTTTTTTTAATGGCCAAGCATTGGATAGACTTCCAAGGAGGCTGTTGACATGCTTGAAGAGGGATGGGATGGGTTCTCAGTCATCTTTAGCTCAGGATTAAGCGTCTTCCTGAAAAACATGCTTTATCTCCCATGTCGCATGTGGGCATTATGAGGTTCTGCTCTTTGTATTGAGGTGAGGTTAGGTCCCCTTGGAGGTCCCTTGTGGATAAAATCCTGTGAATTTATTGAAAACTGCTGGGATCAGTGGATGCTGGTAGCCTGTACTTGTTATGGAAGCCCACGAGGGAGCTGGAGGGTGATCTTGAGGTTGGGAGCAGAACTTGGAGACAGCTCATCGGCTGGACCGCTTATCAAACCGGGCGATCGCTCCGTGATGAGGTCTGAATTTAGAAACAGCATGCATGCGAGAAGGGAATCTAATTGGCCAATTGCATACTAATTCACAGTAATTACACATGCAAATTAGTGGCATAATTTTGCATTCATTTCATGCAGGCACTTATGCACAGCGTTTGCTCCAAAACGCTGGGATGGTTTTGTGCCAGCTGTGGTCCTGGATGGGGACACGCTGGTGATCCCAGTGGTGGGAGGGGTTGAGAGTGTGATGTGCTCAGGGATGAGGAGTCCATTTTTCCATGGGATTTCTGTGTGTGCTGCCCTGTGCCTGGACAACTGCTTCACCTTCATCTCGTTTCTTTTGATGGTTGTGAGGGAGAGCAGACATGCAGGAGGGGCATCCCTGAAGCTGTTCTGAGAGATGCTGCTTGTTTTCCTTTTTTTTTCCATATAAAAATAAATGAACTAATGACCCGAGGGCCTTTTTTTAATTGTTCTTTAGACAGCACTTAGACTTTTTAATCTCTGCCGAGTGTGTCATGGCTGGAATCTGCATAGACCTGTGCCTGCTTCATTCCTGCCTGCTTTGCCTGTCTGAAGAAGTCACTTTAGACAGTTTGCTGCCTGTGCTATCCAGAACCACCGTTATTGCTTCACGCTCCAGAGCCTGATCTGGGATGTAAATCTCAAGTCTATGTTTTCCCTTTCAGTTCATTGCTTCCCAAAGCTTTTGCCTTTAAAAGGGCTGTCCTAGTGATCTCCAAAAATGTTGCCTAATCTCTGTCTGCATCTGCCTACTTAATACCTATGTGTATTGATGGTGGGCAATGAAGATGTTCTGATATTCATCCAGCATATTACCATGCATGTAGGAGCATCAGGGCTTCCTTCTGTAGGCAATCCCAAATAAGCACATAAATAAGAACATTTTTAGGCACATCACATGGCCGTACATTAAATACATGTTGCAGACTGGTTTATGTTTTACATATATTACACATATACCTTGGGAATCCAGATTACTTGGTCGTATTTAGAGCATGTCTTTGGGGGTTTCAGAAGGAACAGAGAAGCAGTTCACTTGCATCTTCTCTAAAATAATCAAAGAATGGGGTGCTGTGTGTAATACAGCTGCAGTTATATTTTTTCAGGGTTATCTCTGCTGAAGCCTGATATACCTGGAAACTATAAAATCAAAAACTAGTGCCAGTTTTCCACAGCTGAAAATACCATGTGTTACATTCAAGTTGCAATAATTTGTGCTTTAAAGGCACCATTTTAGTAAAGGTTAATATTGCCTTTCCTGCATTTTAGAACTTATATAGTTTTGCAAGAGATGATAATTGCCTATTTGGGAGACCAAAACCTATTTTTGCCTAGGGCTCTATTCTTTTCCTTAGCAAAGATGGTCCTTGTTGGGAAGCACCTTGCAAGTAGTGATTGTTCGGATGAGTCTGGAAAGGAGTGATGGGTGGCCTACAGGAAAGATGGGGAGGGGCTCTTTGCCCAGTTGTGCAGGGATAGGAAGAGAGGGAACAGTTTTAAGCTGAAAGAGGGGAGATTGAGATGAGATCTTAGGTAGAAATGTTTTCCTGTGAGGGTGGTGAGACCCTGTCACACGCTGCCCAGAGAAGTTGTGTCTGCCCCACGGCCTCCACACCATGGAGGTGTTCAAGGCTGGGTTGGTTGAGGCTTTGAACAATCTCACCCAGTGGGAGGTGTCCCTGCCCATGGCAGGGGGTAGAACCGGGTGATATTTAGGGTTCCTTCCAAACCATTCTATGATTCGGTGATTCTGTGTGCAGGTGTGGCTTGTAAAAAAACCTCACACAAACCACTTATTTTTCTGCTGCATTGCATGCCACTGTTAAATGCTTTTTTCTTTCACAATCTGCCTTGTCTTGTGCTCCACCATGAGCTCCTGGGGATGGGGACATCTTTGTGGTTTTTGGCAACCATCATGGTGAGTTCAGCATGGGATGTGCACACCCAAACTAGTTGCAGTCACAACTCTTTTGCTCCTAAGCTATTTTTGTTAGTGTTACGGGATGGTTTTATGTCTTTCCAAATATGCAAACCTTCAGACAGGGCAATGTGAAGCAAGCGGCTCCACGCAGCCTTTCAGTGCTTCCCCAGGGCTCCCTGCATCATGCTGGCCCCAGGGCTGGTGGAGCCTCGGGTGGCTGATGTGGCTAATGAGTGTCTGGTGACTCAGGTCCTGGGGGCACCCAGGTGACTGAGATGACCCAGAGGGCTAAGTCTTCCCACTTTGCTGTGCTCCACACTCAGGGATGCCTTCTCCTCCACCGTCTCAGGCATCTCTCCATCACATTGGCCTTGTGCTGTCAGGCTTCCCCAGAGTCCATTTCCAGGATGATCACCTCCCCACCTTCCCCTAGGCTGTCCTCCTTCCTCCCCACAGCTGAAGCTCATCATCTAGCAACCTCCAGGTCAGATCCTTCAACAGCCAAGCAAGAGAAGGCTCTGCTGCAGGCACAGAGGGTTGGCTGGCCAGCTATACCTATAGGTTATCAATAATAATTAGGAATGTGAAGAGGTGGTGTATTGATATGGAGTAGCTTTTCTCCATGAATGAGGGATGAATGCTTGTAGGAGGGTTGTGGTATGTGGGTTTGCTGTGTGCTGGGGTTTGGAAGGAGGCTGTACCAGTGCCTCTGCCTGCTGCTGTTTTCTGGAGGGTTCAGGTTAGGTTTTCTTCAGAGGTGGAGAGTCTTCAGGGAGGAAAGAAGGAAAGGGGAATTAGTGGTCACATTTTGGTCTTCTTCAGAGATGGAGGATCTTCAGGGAGGAAAGAAAGGGAATTCTCCTTGATCCAGGCTGAGCACTACAGAGCCCCGTGGAGGGTGTTTGCAGCCTCTCTTGGTGGAGATCCATGTGGAAGTGGCAGATCTTCAGGTCTTCACTTGGTGTCCACCTCACTCAAGCACACTCACTAAGGTGACCTTGCGCGGGCTAATGGTGCCTCACCTGAAATGTCTGCATCATTTCTGGCCCTCTTCTGCCCCTAGTTTTGGTTTGCAAAATGTCTATAACTTGCTGAGACTGTTGGACATTACAAAGGCACCAAAAGCGATCCCCAAGCCACGTGATTGCTCTCTAAGCCCACCCTCCACTTTGCTGGTGGAGATGGGGGGAGTGGAGGGGTTGCACATTAACCCTGCAGAAATGGATGCAGTGGAAAAAAGGCATCACTGAGCTCTCTGCGCAGCTTTGCAAGGCCCACGGTTTTCCAGTTTATATTAAACTAAGGATGTGGGTGGAGAGCTGGCTTTATTTTTGATTGTTTTGACATGGAAGTTTAGAAATCCTTATTTGAAAGAGGAATCAAAGGGGAAGTTTGGGGTTTTAGCAGGTGCCTGGAGAAGCCTGCACAGGGTGTCTTGCTCTCCTGCAGGCATCCTCCGTGACCGAGGCAGGTTGCTCAGGCACAGCATTGCTGTAGTTATCACGGCTCATACAGACAGAGCTGGAGCCCTCTTCACAGGGAACTGCCACTGTGCATGGCTCTTCACTTCTCTGGGTTCCTGGGTGGCTCTCAGAGCTGGGGTTGGGTGCAGACAAGGAATGGGACATGGGTCAGTGGGATACAGGAGGTGCTGTGGTCTCTTCATCTGTCTTTTCTGCATGAAGGGAGAGCCCCATCCTACCTTGAGGAGGGCTGAGATAAAAATGCCTTAAAGAGGAGCAAGCTCTGGCATGTGAAAGAAGAAAAATATGAGTTAAATGTGTCTGCTGCAGTTGATAGTTTTGATTTTATCGTTTGCAGCTTCTAGCACCGAGGGCCCCAGCCGGTTGTGGAGTGGGCAGAGAGTTTTATGGCTGGAGTAGGCAGAGGAACTTTGGTGTCTGGAGAGGGAGAGCAAACCCTGAAGGGATGTGGTGATGTTTGACACCAGCTGAAAGTGAATGTGCTGGCTTCTCTCCTGTGCCCAGTGTCTGGCAGGGTGTGCTCGTGGTCTTGAGCAAAGCCTGGGAAATGGTCACTGCTGTCCTCTAGGTCTGGGTGGCCCTGCTCTGCCCCAGGAGGTCCCACACATGGGGCGAGTGCTCTGGATGGGGGTGTCTCGTGTCTTCAGCAAACCACATGTCTGTGGGTAGCTCTTTCTGCATCCTGATGTCTGCTCTCCACCATAAGCTTTGAGCTCCTGGACTGAGGCTGGATCAAGCTTTGGATGTGCTAGCAACAAAAGCAGGATATTTTTGACACCCAGTGTGTTGAGTAGAGAGCTGGGGAGTCCTACTTTGCTCAGGCAAAACCTTTTTCAGGCTAATCCTTGCTTTCCCTCCAGCTCTTCCATCAGTACTGAGGAACATGAGTTGGGATTATCTTTCCATCAAATATGGATGCTTCTGCTGGCAAGTTGACTATAGGTTACCACATTTTTGAAGTCCTCTTGAAGTCCAACCAGAGTGGATCCGCTTCACAGTATTCACTCTTCCCCAATGCTCATTCCCCAGTGCATCTTTTTTCTTAATCCTGCCTGAGCCCTTTGGAATTGCTGGTGAGATGTAGGAGGAAAACTTGTGTCTAGGGGAAGTTATGTAGTTGGGGTTCCTGTGGGGTTTTATTTTTAATAAGATACACCATCCAGTAGCAACAGAGATTTTTGGTTCATTTCCAGGTGGGCTTCTTAATCCTAATTTGTAGGAAAATAAAATCTCTGCCTTGCTGGTTTTCATTATGCCTGGAGAGAGGAGTGAAAGGTTGCACAAACATGGAGATAGTTTTGAATGAGGAATAGAACATGAGTTCTGGTCCCCCCTACAGAGGAGAATGTGATGAGTAAGATAACAAAACAATAGGAAAAAGAGAGATATGGAAAAAAATGTGTGGTACCGTGGAGATGGGCTTGGAAGCGTGGTTGGGCATGTGGGAGATCATACAAAAGCTGCAGGTGAAGGATCTGAGCTGGAGGTGGCTGGAGGATGAGCCTCAGCTGTGAGGAGGGAGGAGAGGAGCTCGTGGGCAAGTGGGGACGTGATCGTCCTGGTGATGGACTCAAGGGAATCCCCACAGCACGAGGCTGGTGTGATTCCTGAGATGGGGGAGCGGGAGAGGACATGCCTGAGCATGGGTCACGGCAGAGGTGAGAGTGGGCCAGAGGTGAGGCTTTGGAAAACACCACATTTTTGAACTTTTCTTCGGAATGGTGAGGCTGAAAAGTTTTTAAGACTTTTTTTTTTTTTAAATAAGTCCAGCTGGGATTCTGCTGTAATCTCAGCCCTCTGGGAGATGGGGCTTGGGAAGAGTCACCAGCCTGAGCACCACAGCCAGCGTGCTTGGTGGCACCTCATGGAAGGGCAGAGTGGGCATGGCTGGAGGATGCTGCCTGCTCCTCCCTGCCCACAACGTTTCGCTGGCAGCTTTCTGTGAGGACCAGCGGAGCGAGGCATTCCTGTGCCCTGGCTTTGCCAGCCAGCAAAGCCCAGCACTGGCTGGATTAATGGCCGTGCTTCCTCATTAAAAAGCAACAACAGGCAGAAACCTGGGGAATATAAAAGTACAAGCCTGGTGCTGAAACAAACCAGATGCTGCTCAGGCGATGATGCCCTGTGGTCTGCAGAAGTGAGGATGAGGAGGCAGTCGCTTGTAGCCTGCACAGGGCAGTGGGGAGGGGGAGAGGAGGGAGTGGCACAAGAATAATCCCTTTTTGGCATTTTTTCTGGAGCGTTTTGGTCTTGCCTCTGGACAAAAGCAGGATAGTGTGGTGTGTCATTTCCTCCTGGCAGCTGTTCAGCGTGGCACCGTGTGGGCTTTGCCACCCCCTCCCCTGCCCCGGGCACAGATTACTCCTTGTTCCAGTTGTCTGTACCACCCAAGGTTTCCTTTCCAAGTTTTCTCACACCCTTTTATAGCTGTGCAGAAGAAAGCTTT
Source organism: Dromococcyx pavoninus (assembly GCA_033558185.1). Classification (NCBI taxonomy): domain Eukaryota; kingdom Metazoa; phylum Chordata; class Aves; order Cuculiformes; family Neomorphidae; genus Dromococcyx; species Dromococcyx pavoninus. Next base: position 86,895 of record JAUMJL010000007.1, read on the forward strand.
AAAGCCACACAGCGGAGGAACCGAATAGGCAGGAGGGATATGTTTAAAAACTGGGCACGCTTGTTTGCTGAGCTGCAGTGATGGAGATGGGCTGGGTCAGCTCTGGTGATGCCCTGTGTGGAGATCAGGTTTAGCCCTTAATTAAGCTCCTGTCTTGTAGCCAAGAGGGCAGCCGGTCATGAATGTTGTATATCGATGAGTCTTTACAAATGACAGCAGCTGCATTTTTAGGTCCCAATCCAGGCACAGAGGCAGACTGGGAGCACTGGGTCCTGTGTGGGGTGAATCTGAGACAGAGAATACTGGATACTCTTGCTGTGGATGCAGTGACCCTGATGCTGAACACATCAGATATGGTGGCGTCTCAATACATTTTGGGGACGAGGGAGAAACCAAGATTTTCCGATCTGGGCACAGAATCACTAGGTTGTCCTGCTTTCTATTTTTCTTGAGCTGATCAGCAGCTAATTTCACCAAGAAGTCATCCCATGGGCAGGATGTTTTGCCCTCACCAATTTGCTTAGATAGCAGTCAAACAAGTGACCTAGAGGCAAGCAGCAAGTCATTATAGCCATCATTTAGCACACGATGAAATGTGTCGTATACCTTGTCTTTCGGTCAATAACTTGTATATTAGACAGAAGAACTGCACAAATCGATGTCTTTACATCAAATGAAGGCTCCTTGCAGACTCCTTTTTGCTGGAGTCTCTTGGCCTGGATGCTGGATTGCAGCTCAAATGATGGGGAGTGATATTGTTAAACAGTAATTGGTTACTGAACTATTTAGCTGCACAATCCCTGTAGCAGCAACAACACTAGCAAACACTTAACTTGCAATTGTCTCAGCTGGGAAACAAACACAGGGCGCTGCAAACTCAATGGAGCCTGGAGGCAGAATAATTCTGTAGAGACTGTGCTTTAAAAAAATGGTTTATAGTTATTTTGTCGATGACAGCCTCATGCAGTGGAAAGTGTATTCTAATTGCTTATTGGTTGCTGCCTTTTAATTTGTAAGCAGAATTCTGCTGCTTTTCTAAGGGAAAGGTATTGTTAATCTGTTTCAGGCTCCCCAAATTAAAGGCCAGCATCCCCCTGCACCTTCTTAATTCAGCAGCATTGGCTGAAGATGCGGTTGAGTTACATCTCCTGGGCTGTGCTGGCTCAAGGTCATCCCACTCACAGGTTCCTAACACAGGTCCCTGGAGGAGACAGGGTAATTCACAAAGCAGCTTGACTTGGCAGGCATAAAACCTCAACAAAAACAGGTGCTACGTCCCCCAAAGCCTTGTTACAGAAACTTGAAGCAGGTTGAAGACCACCAGCTCTTTACAATGCATGGTCCAAAGCCAGGTGTTGCGATGGTGATGCTCTTCCTGCTCTAGAGCAGAACCTCACCACCCATGATTCTCTTGCCAATTTTCAGCTTGGCCATAGGTAAAAGTCCTTTGAGGTGCAGCTAGAAAACCCACCAGCAAATACTGCACCAGCAGAAATCCCACTGTTTTATTTGCCTGTGAGTTACAGGCGGCAGAGCCAGGCAGGAGACTTTCCATACTGATACCTCTTAGTACCAACTCCACCACAAGTGCAGTCCTTCGTTCAGAGCAGTTCCAGTTCCTCCTCTGCCAAGCAGTTTCTTCTGTCCCTTTGGTGTCTGTGTGTGTGTAGGAGTATCTAAGAACTACCTGGTGACTCTTCAGGGTTTGCTTTGAACTGGCCTGTGATCTGGCAGCTTAAATGTCTTTCTCCTGTGTACGTGCCGCCTGTGTTCTGAACGCAGCGCTCGGGAAGGATGGCCTGACCCCGATTCAATGTGTTAGACACTCTTCTCTTTGAATTTAAAGCCCAAAGCTAAATTATTTTTCTCCTGTGGATGGAGGGTGAGTTGGGGGAGCGGGGGAGGGAAGGCGGTGCAGGGTCTTGTTCGCAAACTGCTTGTCCCAGCAGTGCCTGGTATTTGCTGTGGGATTGGCTGTTCTTTCAGTGTTCATTATTAGAGTTCATTTAGGACTGAGGAATCAGGAGATTCCCCTTACTAGGGGTGGAGGGTGTGGAGCAGCACTAAGTCTCCGTGAGCATCCCCAGGGACAACCAGCTGAAGCTTTCCCATTCCACCATGTAGGCATGACCAATGGTAGACACTCCATTGACTCTTCCAATCACAATATAATTATTTTCATTACAGTTATTGACTTGCCACAGTGCCTGGCAGATGCAGCACTGGAGCAGGCCTCTGCTTTGCTGCACAGGGCATAAATATTCTGCTGAAATGTCCCAAAGAGCTGTTTTTTTTTTATTCCCATCTGCTCACATGGCAGGAGGCTTGGTGTTCCCCAACCCAGCTTTGCTTTTCCTCATCTTCATGCAGTTCTGTTGATGCCGTGTAACCGGCAGCAGGATCCAGCCCTGTGATTCAGACCTTCCCATAGATGCATCCCAGAGAAGATTAATCTTCCTAATAGAACTCGGGCCTATGACAGCTGTGACTTTCAAACCTTGGACTGTCTCAGTACCTAATAAACCAGGGGGATCTGGAAGCCTTGTAACTTCTTGAGCAAGTGATGTCTAAAGCAAAATAGTTATAATTAACTTCAAAGCATGAACCAGCCTGTCTTTCAAGCAAAAAAAAAAAAAAATCCATGCCTAGGCTTGGCTTGAAAATGAGCATTTTTTCATGTGATGTTGGCTGTGCTCTTAAAAAAAATGATATTTTTTATATTCTGAATTACAATCGGTAACTGGTAATTAAGTTCTTCTTTTCATAGGAACAGTGTGGTTCTGTCACTGGGGCGAGCTGCTTGAAGCCCACTTGTTTGGAAACAGGGTTATTGTTGTGTAAATCAGCTTGCTGTCACTTAATTAAAAACAATCAAGGCTTTGTGGGTCCCTAAAAAAGGCAGCATTAGGAAATGGTCAGGGCAGAGAGGGCAGAAAGGCTGCTGCTGGGGCAGGGGATGGAGATGGAGCATTTTGCACTGTCCCTATATCTATGTGTGACCTGCCTTGTAGCTGGGAGACAAGCATAATAAGTGTGTATGGACAATATGGGATGATCATAAGGAGCTTTATAGAACCATTACATTTGGAAAAAAACCTCTAAGACCGTCAAGTCCAGACCTTGCCCATCTCCCCATATGGATTTTTTGGGGTACTGCATGCACTCCGAGCTTGAAGGATTTGGCCGTTGCTTTCCAAGCACCATCCAGCAGCTCTGGTTTTGTTGCCCCACCGTCTCCTTCCTGTATGGAAACGCTGTGTGAGGAGTTTCTTCCGAAACAAACCCTGTGTTGGCAAGGCAGCCCCGTCTCCATTTCGTGCGTCCTTGTCTTCAGCGTGGGGCTGGATATTGCATCCCAGGAAAATAATACATATCCAGGAGGCCAAGGCAAACACTGTCTGCCTACTTTTTTTTTATGTCCTTCCAGCCATCAACATTATTTCCTTAATAAAGGACCTTTTGATCTCTGTAGGGGACTTCCTCACTTCTCAGGGTAAAGCCAAGGCAGCTGGCAAAGGAAGGACCTGGAGAGACGGGGGGCTCCTGCTCTTTGCAGCCCTCTCCGTGGTAATGTTTTGATTTAGATCCTCATTCCAGTTCAGAACAGGCAATGATGACGAGGTTTTAAGCTGCAAGAGGGTAGATTGAGATGAGATATTGGGAAGAAATTCTTTACTTTGAGGGTGGGGAGGCCCTGGCACAGGTTGCCCAGAGAAGTGTTGGCTGTCCCATCCCTGGAGGTGGCCAAGGCCAGGTTGAATGGGGCTTTGAGCAACCTGATCCAGTGGGAGGTGTCCCTGCCCATGGCAGGGGAGTTGGAACTGGATGGGCTTTGAGGTCACTTTGAACCCAACCTTTCAATGATTCTATGAAGATATTTTAGGGGGAAGTGTAGGGAGTGTATTTCCACAAAAGGCAAGATCCTCCATCTCCCTTGGACTAAGCCAGCAGCTGATCTTGTCCTGGTGACTTCAAGGGCATATGGTGGCCCCACCACTCCCTGGACCCTACCCTACCAGGAACATTGGGTGGATGTAAATAATTCAGCCCAACATTTGGGACAGCAACATCAACACTTTGCTTGAGTCCCCAGCTCCTGCCATCTGATGCTGATTGGGATTGTCTGCTTTGGCCAGTGAAGTGAAGGGGAGAGCAGGATGTGCTTCTGCCTTCATAGTTTAAAGGAGAAGCTCAGAAACTTGTCTGCCATGCAGACTTAGAGGCAAAGAAGTAATTTGTTTAAGCCATGGGAATTTTTTTGGAAACTGCCAGAGGGGTTTTGAACCTCCAGGGCTTCCAGTTCCAAGTGTGACAATTAAAAGTTTGGTATAGTTAGTGAACTCTGCATAGCTATTTTTCCTCTTTCATAGTTCCATCAAACCTTCTAATTAATTCCCTTTAATTGCCTTTAATTTCCTTTCCTCCTTATTTCTCCCTCCGTATAACGAGTGCTGTCATCCTTTTAGTTTGCCTTTCATGTTGGAGACTCTCTATTTGATTTTGTTTCACCCACGTTGTGTCTTGCAGCAATTTCATTCCTGGAAAGCTCTGGCTCCACTTAGATAAAATCTAAGTGGATTCAGAGAACCAGAAAGGACCGTATGCTTCATGGCTTTCTCTTTAGTGATATAAGAGATAAACAGAATGTAATAAAAGGTCCGTCCTCTTTGGAAAAGAGCCATTTTCCATCACCTGTATTTTTATGGTGCCATCATGCCATGGATGCTCTTAGTCACCAGTGACAAGATAAAGAGCCTCCTGGTATCTAATGCTGAGGGGTGTCTGAGGCTGAAACGAGCTCTTAGGGTGACACATAGTCTCACTGTATTTTGATTTACTCACCACCACCAGCAATCCCCCCAAGAGTCCCACCACTGGGAGAACCAACATGGGGGCTGGCACCTTGCTGGCAGCTGTGTCCCCTGCCTGGGTGGCAGGGTGCTGGTTTTGGCCAGATGAGGATCTGGCCCGTTATTAAAATTTTGACATTTGTCTCCAATAACTCTCAGTTTTAATGTGTGCTAAAGGGCATGGTACATTTTGACCGAGGTACTTTCCAGCCCACTCAAAATATAAAACAAATGCAAGCAAAACTGCTGTCAGACACTCAGAAGAGTCCTAGAGGCTTAGACACGGCCGTTGGTGGGTGGCTTTCAGCAGAGTTCCGCGAAGCTCGACCAATATTCATGTCTGAAGAGCTGACTGAGGGAAAGGAATCATATATTTCTGTTTTCTATACTATCATCTCCCCTCTTGAGGGGAATCAGGGTGACTTTATCTGATTTAACTTCTTTTCCTGCTGCTCCTCCATTCATAATGACATTTAATTACTCTGTACTCCATGCTTTCCATGGTCCAAAGCTACCAGGCCTTCCAAACCTCCTTGGCAGCCTTTCTCTCAGCTGCTGAAGGGTTTATGTTTCCAGTGCTATTATTTATTTCCCTCCAAGCACTGCAGGAGCGACAGCGAGCAATGCTTTGAGTATGGAACTACGTTTCCAGTAGGCTATGTTGGTGTCCAGCATCAGGCTCCGTAGCAAAGGTGTTGGCTGGACAACATCCACCCAACAGAGCTATTAGAAGTGGTGGGGGCTTCTTCCCTTCTTTGGAGGGAAAAAATGACCAGCAGCATCTAATCCCATCTGGAATTGGCTCAATTGCCTATTTTACATTGTAAAGCTGATAAAGCCTTGGGGAAGTTAAAGCTGGGGCCACAAGGACTGTGCTGGGAGTCAGGCTATGATGGTGGGGAAGGTCTTGGTGGGAAATAGAAGATAAAGTGTAGCAGAAGGGCTGTCCTGGCCTCGGTGGGTTGGGGCTGTGCACCTACGGTGGGCTTGAGTTGTGGGACAGTGTTTTAGAGGCTGCTGGAGAAACTTCTCTGGACTAATGCAGATGTTGGAATGGAAAGAAACAGCTCAGTTTGGCTGGACACCATGGTAGTGGAGTGAGCAGCAGGAGGTATGTGAACCTGGGACTTCAAGGTGCCAGGAAGAGTGATGCTAGAGACATTTTCTGACACCAAAAAAGCTGACTCACGCTACCTAGGAAGTTAGTATGGATTATTATTATTACCCTACTAGCATTACAAATGATAGTAGTACTTTAGCTTTGCAGGGTCCCCAGCCAGTCCTGCCTGAGTCAATAGCCTGTTCTGGTCAGTAGTCATCATGGTGGGATGGTGGAGTGGACCAAGTGGGAGATGTTCAGGGCTGCTCTGTGAGCTGTGGGGTCAGATTTTGGAGACCCGAGAAGCTTTAAGCCGCCGTTCATAGGGAGGTCTTAGTCAACTGTCCCTCAAAGGGAGAAGCATTACAGCACATAGTCCTCTGGGACCAAGCTGTGGCCAGGAGGAGCTGGTGGCAGCCAGGTTAGCCCTGAGGCTGTACCCGCTGTCTAGGAGCCCAAGACTGAAGTGGCTCTGGGCCAGGCAGTCACCAAGATGTAATATTTTCCAAGGAGCTGATCTGAGCGCTCTTCACCTTTGCATTTGTGGGTGAATCATTCTGGCGAGAGCCGGGAGGGAGTGAGTGATCTCTGGAGGCACTGAGATGGCAGCAGCGCGAGTTGCTGGCAGCCCTAGGCTGGATGGCGGTCGTGGAGGAGCCTCCTTGTCCTTGTCCCGTCTGAGCACGTCCTCATGGCCAAAGCTGGGGCTGAGACCAGAGGGGCTGAGCAAGAGTAGCAACATCCTCTTCTCAGGTCTTCAGGGAGTCAACGAATCATAGAATGGTTTTGGTTGGAAGGGGCTTGGAAAGGTCCTCCAGTCCAAGCCCACTGCAGTGAGCTGGGACATCTTCAACTTGATCAGGTTCTCAGAGCCCCATCCAACCTGACCCTGTTTCTAGGCATTGGGCACCCACCACCTCTCTGGGCAACCTATGCCAGTGCCTCACCACCCTCATTATGAAAGATTTCTTCATTTTATCTATTCTGAATCCCCCCTTCTGAAGTTTAAAGCCATCACCCCTTGTCTTTGTCCTACTGCTACAGGCTGTGCTAAGATGTCTGTGTCTATCTTTCTTATAACCCCCCTTCGGGTACTAAAAGGCTCCTCTAAAGTCTCTCCAGAGCCTTCTCTTCTCCAGGCTGAACAACCCCAACTCCCTCAGCCTGTCTTCATAGGAGAAGTGCTCCATCCCTCGGATCACTTTTGTGATCCTCCTCTGGACCCGTTCCAACAGGTCCCAGCAGCAGGGCCTGGAGGTCCTTCTCCAGGATGCGGTGTGGAGATGCACGTCTTCTCTTTGGCATCTCTGTCCCCCCAAAAATGTACCACAAGAAAGTTTTGGGAAGAGAACCTTGAACTACCTCCCATCCAAGAGTTTGGCAGACTCTCCATCACCTCTGAGTGAGGCAGGGTCCTTTGTTTCCTTGGTAGGAACCGGGTCAGCTTCTTGGCCGAGCATCCCTCAGCGCTGTGCTCCCGAGACTTCCCGCTCCCGTCTCTAAAGATCGGGGTTGCCAAGGTCTTCCCGTTGCTATAGTGAGATTAGATAGGGCAGAGCACTGCATTCCCTCTGCCAAGGGGAGAAAACACTCTCATCCTTTCCCTGGGCTTTACCAGCAAGCTTTTTCTCTTCCACAAGCAGCTACTAATTGCACCTGAAAGACACGCTATGTATTTCACCAAAATTAATATTTCATAGCCTTTAAAAAAAATAAATTAATTATCGAGGCATTTTCTCCTGGAATCGACTTAACAGACTCTCTGGCTGGAACGAGTTTACAGTGCTAACTGTGAAGTTAAAATATTTATCTTCATAAACACGTCACTAGAGCCATACTCTTCCTCGCAGGGTAATTAGCAAGAGGCACGTTAGTCCAATCAGCAGGTGCCTGGGAGACACAGATTTGCCTTTTGCTTCTGGGCGTGGTGAGGAGATGATTTATTAAATGAATTTGAGCGCTGCAAGTCTGGCCAGACCTCTGAGTCAAACTGCTGTAGGAAAAAAAACCCCACCAACTGGAGCGTTTGCAGGCAGAAGATGGGGCACAGTCGTTTCGTTACGGCTGATTATTTGCTGATGTGGAGGTGTCCCCCCCAAAAACTCCCAAGGACGTACAGCGACTGACCCAGGGACCGTCAGATTGCAGGAGGTAGTCTTTTATTTGCATTTTCTTAGGTTTTATTTAAATTCTATTAGTTTTTATTTTCATTTTCTTGGTGCACCTGAGGGTTTGGTTGGTTTATGTAAGAATTTGGGTGAGATTTCTCCAAATATTGTAGTGCACAGTTTGGGGGGGTGGCACATTGTCCCTCCCCTCTGTCTCCTTTTTTGGGTGTAGAATGTTATTTTTGAGGCAGTAAAGTTTAACCCTCTACAGCCCCCTACCAAACATGCCTTGGACAAGGGTCTGTGTGATCTGCTCTCTGTGATCTGCTCTGTGTGTGGGATGAAGGGTTTAGGTGATAGTAAGGTTTTTGGACTCGAGGCTGAATTCTGTGCATGTTGGGTGCTGGCACCCCAGGGCACGGAGCAGGGTGAAGGACACAGGTCTTCTGGACATGCTGCTGCAGGCTGCACTTCCCGAAACTCACATCTTTGCCTGGGGTGGGGTGGCAGAGATATTCATATCTGTAAAGCTCTCCAGTCTTGAGGCTGGTAAGAAACATGCAAGGAAAGAGCTATTGGTGAGCCTGTAGCTTAGGAGAAGGTTTTTGGCTGGTGACAGTAGCAGCCTGGTGAAGATTATTCAAGCTGAGGGTCTGTTGCTGGGTTTTTCTCTCCAAAATCCTCTGCTGCTGCTGGGACCCCCATCAATTGTTTATGGAAGCCACACAAGAACTGACACATGATCTGACCAGGATCATTCGAGGGTCCTGCACCCCACTCAGTGCTGTTTGCTGTAGCTTAGTTAAGCTGGAGGTAGAATTGCAGAAAAGGCATCTCTAAGAAAGTTGGGGAGGGGCTTTTTATCAGAGAATGCAATGAGGATGAGGGGGAATGGTTTTAAGCTGAAAGAGGGGAGATTGCGATGAGATTTTGGGGCGGAAATGTTTTGCTGTGAGGGTGGGGGGGGCCTGGCCCAGGTTGCCCAGAGCAGTGGTGGCTGCCCCATCCCTGGAGGTGTTCAAGGCCAGGCTGGATGGGGCTTTGAGCCCCCTGATCCAGTGGGAGGTATCGCTGGCAGGGGGGTTGGAACAGTATGATCTTTGAGATCCCTTCTGACCCAAACCATTCTATGATTCTATGATTCGATGTCTGACAGGTTTGACAGGCTCAGAACAGAGAAGTGGAAAATGCAAGTTGATGCTGGTTTAGTGGCCTGGGAAGGATGAGTTTTCTCATCCTCTCAGCAAACAGATGTATTCTTAGCAAGGAATGAGATACGTTATTCTTCCTCTCCAACAGCAAACTCAATTTTGAGTAAATTTTTTGAAAACAGATCTCCTGAGCAGCATTTCAAGCTCTATATGTAAAGAGGACTGTTGTCAGAGATCAAATTTTCTCCAGGAAACCAGTGCTATAGAGAGATTTTCTGATAGGTTGCAGTTTGTGCTGCTGTTGACACTTGTCTGCTGTCAACTTGCTGCCTGCTGAACTTTCCCTGTATGTCACAGAATCACAGAATCATCTGATTGGAAAAGACCTCTGAGATCATTGAGTCCAACCATACCTGTTCCCTTACTAAACCATGTTCCTCAGCAACTCATCTTTTAAAAACCTCCAGGGACGGCAACTCCACCACCTCCCTGTGCAGCCTCTGCCAGTCTCTGAGAACCCTTTCAGTGAGGAAATTTTTCCTGGTGTCTAGTCTGAACCTCCTGGGGCTTGGAGCTGGAGGGGGTTGTTTTCTGTCTCCCCTTAGCTTCTTCGCAGGACTGTAGCAAATGTTACTTGGTGTTGATCGCCTGGTTTGCTCCACTTAAGCAAACTCAAATCTTGATGCTCTCCTTGCTCCCACCACTGCTCTTCAGTCATGATCAAGCTGGGAAGCACTGTCTGGTGCTCTCCACGTATCGTGTTCACACGTTTTTTGTTACCTCTGTCATGACTTAGTCTGATCATAGTTCAGCAGTGATGGCTAAATGGCACAGAGTGTGCTCAGCGCTAATTACTTGCAGGAGATGTATTCAAAGGTTACATCCTGGTGGTAAATGTCATGCCCTGTGCAGTTCAATCAGGGCTGATATTTACGTGATCATGCTCTCCCGTGCCAGGTGGATGCTGTTTGCAGAGTCCTTCTTATAGGGAAACATAGATATTTTGGTGGCAACAGGATCTATACCGCATTTCTGGGAAGTTTTATTGGCTTCTTCGCTATCCTTGTTGAGTGGAGGGTTCCTGCTTTGGCTGCAACTGCCAAAACCATCCTTGTTTTACAGCAACAAGGACCTTTTAAAGGAGCAGCAGCTTCTCCTTGCCCATGGTGTGGCTGAGAGAGCAGAGCATGACATGGTGGTATTGTGGTTGGTGCCCCGGGCAGGCAGGAGTGGGCTTGACCTGGCCAGGAGGATGGTTTCTGGTCCAAGTCCTACATCTTTTTGATATAAAATGGAGCAGGGACTCTCCTGTACATGCTCCCTGTCTGGCTCCTGTGCCAGTGGGAGTTTCATCGTGCTTGTGGAGGAGACTGAGTAGAACCTTGACCCTTGTGTCAAACCCCTCCTGTGGGCGTCCAGGAAAGGAAATCACTTTCCGGAAAGCCCCACTACAGGGTGTGATTTTCTACAGTGGTGTGGGTTTGTTATGGGTTTCAGGGATTGTGTAAAACTTGCTAGAAGGTGCTCTCAGGGGGTTCCAGGGATGTGCAGAACTTACTGGGGTGGGGTTTTTAGGGGAAGGACCAAGGACACAGGGAGGTTGGGATCAAAGTAGACTGGAGAAGAACATACAAGGGAACATAAAGGGAAGATGGGGATAAAACAGCTTCCCTGGATGTGGGGATAAGGAGGGAGGGTCACAGCTGGGGTGAAGCCTAGATCTGATGTCTGGGTTTGGTGTACTGGGGGCTGGATAGCAGGATCTATCCAGGATGATTAGATGGGTCTTTGAACACCCCGATCCAGTGGGAGGTGTCCCTGTCCATGACAGGGGGGCATGGAACTGGATGATCTTTAAGGTCCCTTCCAACCCAAACTGTTCTGTGATTCTATGATGAAGATGAAGTCAATGACCAGCACTGATAGTGGGAAAGGAAAGTAGAAGCAACGGGCTGCAAGGGAACAATTGCATAGGGTGCTCTGAAACTTTGGTGGAGCCACAGAGAGCTTTGAGTGAGGAGCATGTCATACCTGGAGTCCTTAATCTTACTTATGGCTCCATAAGGTGAGTCTTTTTTCATGTTGTGTGACAGAGGTGGAGTGTGTGTGAGCAAGATGCTTGGCCCTAAGCCCTGCTGAGATGCAGCAGCTGGCTGGTCCACCAGCACACAGCTACCAGACGTAGTGGAGTCATCCATGCTTTGCTGCTATATGAGGAATGTGGAAAAAAGCTAGGGATGTGGTGAGGGAACAGGGATAGAGGGGAGGATACTCTGCCAACTGCTTTCAGAATCACAGGGGGCACTTGGAGCTCTTCTTGGTTGCTCGGGTGTCCGACTCTTTGGCATTGCAGCTGGTCCTGCTGGCTGTGGTGCTCATCTCCCACTTCTCCAGTGATACCAGAAGATATGAATTATGTATGGCCACTAAAACTTTCGCCCTGTTGCTTCTGATTATGGAGAAATTATGGGTTACTGGGCCAGACTGTACAGCCAGTGACATCTGAGGGACTTTGATGCCCTGAGCAGAATTCACTCAATGATGCATTAGGAAACGCAGGTGCTTGGCCTGACCTCAGCCCTGGAGCTCCTGGTTATCTAAAGCCTGGATTTCACAGGGAATTTGCAATCTCCAAGACTGCCTCAAATCATTTGCATATTTTTTTTTTCAATGCTCCAAAGCTTTGGGCAAGGCATATGTTTCGGGTGCTGTTTCCCGTGACTCAGAGGATAACGAGTAGTTGACTGTGCTCACCTGGTTTTCATGCTAAAAATGAATGGAGAACAGTTCAGGAGTTTGTTTCCTGCGAAGGCATTTTCTATTTCAGTTGAGTTTGCCTCTGATTATGGGCTGTCAAACCTCAGAAATTCCTAACTGCCTGTCCACTCTTTAATTTTTATTTTATTTTATTTTTTAAATAGAAAAGGAACACAGATCTTTTTTAGTGGAAACCAGAAATATTCATAAGAGCAGGTGGATTTTGGAGGACTCCTCATGTACAGCAGATGAGGATGTGTGCCTGGGCAGTGATGCAAACTTGGTGAGAAGCCCACTTTTTTGGCAGTGAACGGTAAGCTCCGAGAAGCCCTATTATGGACACGTTAAAACACTTACTTCCAGCTCTGCAGACCTTTCTTGGGTCATTTGTTGTGTTCTGTTGTACCAGAAGTGTCATGAAGAGGAGTACTGTCTTTCTCTGATACTTTTAAGACCCACCAAATTCTAATTAGAGTCATAATTTCAAAGATTTTCCCCATTTTGAGATGCCCAAGTGGCAAGATCGGAAGATAGAATCTGGTAGAAGAGGTGTTAGAGTTGGTTTGGATTTATATTTCTTCACCAAAAGGGTTCTTGGGCTCTGGAAGAGGCTGCCCAGGGAAGTGGTTGTGTCACCATCCCTGGAGATAGTTAAAAGATGGGCAGATGAGGTGCTTAGGGATCTGGTTTAGTAGTGGACTTGAGGGTCTCAGAGGTCTTTTCCATCCAAGCGATTCTATGATTCCATGATTCTGTGATTCTATATCCAGTGAGGGCTGTGTAGATTGGCACTGGGATTTGTAGAAGACAGGATGATGCTGGTACAAGTCTGGGAGAAGTTGGTTGCATGGCATGACAACAGAGAGGAAACCGGCGTTAGCTCAGAGAGGAAAACGGTGTTAGCTCAGGTCTGCAGAGACAGTTTTGCACTGTGGGAAGGAAATAACATGATGTCAGTGTTAACCTGATGTGGTGGCAAAGCGACTTCTCTGTGGCTCTTTGGAGGCAGGATCGTGTGGTGACATCTGATCCAGGGCTGTCCCGAGGCATGCAGACACGGGCAGCGAGGTGGCTGCCCTTACGGCTCCCCTGAGTGCACACACAAACTCATGTGCACACGTTTTTTCACTCTGGTTTGGACCGTTACACCAGAGCAAAGCCTGTTGTACATCTCTTTGCCACATGCTGGAGCTTGCTGAGATCATCTTGGCTTGTAGGGAACTGAGGACAAGAAGTTGGTGCCTTCCCCATCTCTTCTAACTCAAGGATGAGCCTTTCCCATCTGAGAAGGGCTCTGGTGGTGGGCTTGGGGTTGGCGCTGGGCTCCTCTTTGATGCTCTGCCTTGTCCCCAGCACGGGAAGCTCAGCAGTACTTGGAAAAGGGATCCCCGTTTCTCCACACACAGTGTTTGCATCAGTTGGTTTGCACAGGACACTGTGCTTGTTTGCATTGATATTGACGGTGCCTGATGATGTTTAACCAGGTTTTCTTCTGGTGCAGGAATGGTCTTTAAGGATACAAGCTAAGGAAAGACAAGGAAGGCAGGGGGACAAGGAAAGGTGCAGAAGGGAGGCCTGAATGTGAAGTGGTCTCTGAAGAGATGGCTTGAGGCTTCCTTCTGAAGGTGATGGCAGGGTGGGTCTGGGATCAGCAGATACACGGCGGTGAGAAATTTCAGTGGGAAAGAAGAGCCAGGGAGGGAGAAGGAGGTGGTGAGTGAAGGCTGAAAGAAGGCTGCTGCCTGCAAACCAGAGCAGGCAGGGACAGGCAGAGAGCTTGACATTTATGATCAAGAGGGTATGGAGGCCTGAGCATTGCTGCCCTGGAAGCTGTGCAGGGTTTGGTCAAGCCCTGTCATCGGGGAAGCTGCTGCTCCAGGACTGTGTCCCATCACTTCCTCAGACTGGATATAAGGAAGAAATTCTTTACACTGAGCATGGTGAAACACTGGCACACATTGCCCAGAGAGGTGCAGATGCCCCATCCCTGGAAACATTCAAGGTCAGATTGAACAGGGCTTGGAGCAACCTGACCGAGTCGAAGATGTTCCTGCTTATTGCAGGTGGAACTTTCCAGGTCCCTTCCAACCCAACCCATTCCATGCTTCAGTGATTCCCCCTGGGTCCTGTCTGAAGCTGGAAATCCTGATGATCGCCACGCTTGCTGCAGAACAGGTATCTAGCCACAAGTCAACTTGAGGGACTAAGTCAAGTGAAGACAAGAAGGAAAAAGCTGATGATAAGAACTGGAAGTCATCCCAGGAAGTGGGGGACCTCCTGGGGGACATCTGGGTGTTTCCCTGGCTCTGCCACTGCCTGCATGGGTGACCACAGCAGGTTACTCCAGGTTTTGTGTTCCCCCAGTCCTGTCTGTGGAACATCTCTTTACTTTTCCAGGTCAGGGATTGTCCTTGAGGTTGCAAGTCAAATATTAGTAGCTCACCTACCATGATAATATTCTCCCCTGAGTATGTCTCTGGACCCCTGTGTCATATGGGCAGTGAACTGTAATGATAAAACATTCAACTGATACCCAAAGTCAGTAGGCTTCAAGTTGTGGTGCTTGAGATCTTCTGAGTGACCCCAATTTGCACTAATTACCCAGACTTTTAGATTGCTGCCTCATAAAACTTGCACAAAATACATGCAAAGACCAAAATGACAGATAGCTTGGATTTTCTTCTTTCTTCTCAAATACAAGGGACCCCAAAATTTATTATTTTCACCTTTGCAAACTTTAGAGAAGGCAGTGATGAACCTGCATGGGTGAGATGGTCAGCTGGAAGGAGGGCAGTTAGTGAAAGAGTTTTTTTGGCAATGAGAAAGGGAAGTGGAGCCTTAGTCTGCTGTTCATCCAGTTACCCCAAGCTGTAGCCAAGGAGTGTCTGTTCCACCAGGGTATGGTAGCATCATCCTGTATAATCCAGCTGGTAGTAAATGGGAGTGGCTCCAGAGAGGATGTTGGGCATGGGCTGGGCAGCACAAGGAAGAAGCACACGACTCAGACACATCTGCTGGGAGGTTTGAGCTGAATTTTGTGTTAATTTCTGTTAATAAGAAAAAAGCAAGGCTTGAGATCCAGCTGCTTGAGGGGTGGGTTGATGTGTCAGAGCAGGATGGGATTGGATCTGAGAGAGAGAATGATTTTATTCTCCCTTTTAAAACCTCTGTGGAATCTTCACAACTCATTTCTTAGTGACTTCTATGGTGTTAGTTCTGCTCACACACAATGTGTGACCTTGTTTGAGTCACTGTAGACCAAGATAAACAAACCTGTTTTTGATGAGTACCTAAATAAGGGCTGGAAGCCCTGTGGACCTGGTCGTCGGATAGGAAGCCTATGAGTTAATCCTATGTGGAGCTACCCATGCACATAAGTTTAAGCATGTTTATCTGCTAATTGAATTCTTGTACTCTTTTTCCCAGTTCAGGGAGCAGAGATGTTACTTTTATCCCAAGCTCTGGGAGGTTTATGAGGCACCTGGAAGAGCGGGGCTGTGACAGCATGGAGCTTCCCAGAAAAGTGTAGTGGAATTTGGAATTTGCCATCTACAGGTTGTGACAGTGTTGTGTACAGCCAACTGATGTCCATGTAATAGTGATCAAGGACTGCTGAGGGTGTGTTCTGCAGGTCCCTCTGAACCTCAGGCTCTTTGTCCATCTGTGGGTGGAGGTGGCTGCTCCACAGCATGGGTGGCTAAGGAGGAGGTGGCCTTGTTCCTGCACTGCCATCGCATGTAGCCACTTAAATGCATATGGACTTATATCAGGGCAGGTTTTCTATCACAGAGAACAAAACCAATATGGTCATTAAGTGCTCTGGTAGTGGCATCTAGAGAAGCCCTGGCTTTTTCTTTGCTGTCCTTGGTCCTCTAGGTGATATCTGCAGGGAGGCTGTGCTGCTGGACATCCCTTCCCCTCCAGCTTTTCCCAGGCTTGTGCATGGAGTGCTGTAGCAGCCTCCTTTGGGCTCAGAGCTATGCCCAACACTCGCTGGGAGAAGCAAAAAAACTGGCGTTGACTTCCCCCTGGTCTTCTGAGGGTTGGCATGCAAAGCCTCTGCCTGGGCTCTGATGCAGTGGCTGCTAGCTATTTTTTATTTTCAGATCACCTGATCCCCAGGAAAGCATGTGAGAAAGTTGGTTTTGCTATAATTTTTCCTTTGAGTCAAAAGCCCTTCTCCCTTCCCCATCAAGCTCTTCCTCTGCTCTCCATTTCGTCCATCAAAATTGTGTTTCCTTCTTCCTGCCAGGATTCCCTCCCTGCCAAGCTGCATATTTCAATGCCTGAAAGAGACATAAAATATGATCAAAGGTCTGGACACCTCCATTTCAAAATGCCTGTGAAGAACTCTCCAAATAACTACTGCTTGCAAATATTAGCCCAGAGATGGCTGGCATTTCAGAGAAGGGTTTGTCACAGGGGGTAACTACATGCTGGGGTTCAAAACATCATTAAATGAAGGCTAAGTTGTTCCCCTCCCATCAGTGGGTTTTCCAATCCCTATTCACATCTTCACACGTCGGGGTTTATCCCAGATTAAGACAGAGCTGTCTGGAGGAGTCCCACCTCTTGGTACTCCTGGTGTAAATCATCCTCACTAGGCAGCATCTTTAATTTTGCTCTCATTTACAAGGGTGCAGCTGTGATCAGTGCTGCTGAGAGCATCACCCGTGCATGGTAACGGAGGAGTAGTCAGGGTTTTAAATCACTTATTCCAAGTGTAATTCCCAGGCTGTTCTGAGTCATGTCAAGAACTGCAAAACAAGGCATCTAGCTTCCATCCTTCGCGTCGGCGGCTGACGACATCGTCACGGCGAGCAGTGATGTAGAGTGAACCCAGCCCTGCGTGCCATGCCCTGGCTTTGCACACACAGCCTGGGAAAAAACAAGGTGCACAGCACCCTGTCTGGTAGGGAAGAGAAATGCAAGGGGGAAAAACGAGCCTGAGGGCGATTTGCAGCAATGACAGTTAAGTATAGCACTTAAAAATTGTCTTGGAGTTGTGTTGCAGGTCTGTGGTGTAATGTAAAACATGCAGGCCAGAAAAGCCACCTGGGAGTCAGAGGAGATGCTGCATCTCAGGAGGTTGCCTTGAAGGCTGTAGTTTAGGAGGCACTGCCTGCAAGGATATTCCTCCCCCAGCGTGTGGTGGAGCAGTGGAACAGCTCCCCGGGGAAGCAGTCCCGGCACTGAGTCTGCCAGCATTCCACAAGCATTTGGATAATGCCCTCAGTCACACGGTGTGAATGTTGGGTCTCCTGTGAGGACAGGAGTTGGGCTTGATGATCCTTTTGTGTCCCTTCCTTGGGTGATTCTGTGACTCATTGCTGTTGGGGAGCTGCAGATATGTGACTCTTGGAGAAGAAAGAAGAGGGATGCAATTATGCTCTCTGCTCTGTGCAGCCGTTCACCTGTGCGAGCTGATCACTGCACAGAGCTAAAAAGGCTCATGAGGTTATTCTACCCTTTAAACTGTGGTTGCTTAAAGTTTTATCTGCACAAGTGCGAAATGAGATGGTGAAACCAGGAGGAGAAATAAGGGGCAGTGGAACCCCAGTGACTTTGTGGTGAGCTGTTAAAATCAGGGTTTTCCTTGATTTTGGATGGAATTGTGTGGTGGGGAGGGTGAAGGGAATTAAATTTAAATTGCTTAGCTGGTGTGAAGGAGGCTCCAAGTTTGGTGATGAAGACCTGGCACAATGGAGTACGTGTTCATCTAAAGGCTGATCCACAAGGAGTAATAACCTGGTGAGCTACTGCCCACCGATTTCCAGTGTGGATACTTTGGATCTGGAAATAAAATGAGATAACCTCCAGGATAATGTGGGACTTTAGTCTGGAGCCAACTATGTCATGAGCATCCTGCTGTCCCCTAGATGGATTAATGTGGAATATGCAATAACATCCCCAAGTGATGGGTTTGTGCCTTCCTCTGCACACCCCTTTGCAAGACACCACGTTCAACCCTGAGACCACTGCAAGAGGGATGCAGAACCATTGCTTAAGTTGTGTGTGGAGATGGAGTCAGTTCCCAGGGCTTCACTCTCCCTTCTCCGTGTTCGCTTGCTTGTCTTCCTTATGTCAGTCCTTAGACTTCGCTGGGTCAAGCTGTGCACCTTCAACCAGACCCTCCATCTGAGAGAGGACCTTTCACTTGGGGTCTCACCAACTTGCAGAGCTCAGCTGTGCTGGATGTCTCTGGGTCAGGGACCTGTTTCTTCTGGCCCAGGAGGGGTTTCTGAAGGAGCCCATCTGTAAGCTGGGGAAGGTGGACCCCCAGCAGTCCTGATTGATTGGCAGTGACCAGACCCTGGCCTGGCTATCTGGAATGAGCTCAGACATGAGAAAAAGTCCAGTGAAGTCCTCTTATTAAGCTGTACCTTGGGGGGACCTTACCTCATTGAAAGTTGGAGCAAAAAGGGGATAGACAACTGTCATGCAGAGGACGACTTGTGCTTAAGAATAGAGTCACTCCTTTGAAACACGTCATGATGTTTGCCGTGCCCTTGGCTCTTGCATGAGTCCAGAGCCCTTCTTGTTTCCTGGCGATTCAGCCTTACATCTGCTCCTCCAAAGTGGAAATGTGATTTTCGATCTAGTGATGCTCTTTGTCCTTCCATGGCTGAGGTGGTGTTTCTCATGTTCACTGCATCTGATAGTTGTCATGGGTGTCATTGAGCCATTACAAGATTCCTGCCAGGATCCCCTCTGTGCAGGAGAACTTGCGTGGGAAAGAGAGGAGGGATGTAGACGGAACGATGTGTCAGTGTGACAGTTGTTGTTCAGGACATCACTGCTGTGAAGTGCTCAGGAAAATCTTTTTGTTCAACGTGTACAAGTGGCAAACTGACATTGCCATCTCCAAAAGGTCCCCAGAAGTGGTCTGGAATCTGCAAACATCTGCCTAGACTTCAAGTCCTGGACCTAGCATTCAGCTGGTGAGACCTGAGCTCAGGCAGGTGCAGATCCTACATGAAAGGAGCCTTCACAAGGTGCTGAAGCATTTGTGCATTGGATGTGAGTTGCAGCAATCAGCTTTAACGGAGAAACTACCAAGAAATTCAGAAAGTAAATTAATTCATGAGGTCGTATGGGCTTCAGAAAAGAAGACAACTGAACAAAAACACACGTAGTGAAGTGAGGCATAAATACCCCTCTTCTGCTCCTGGGGGTTGTTCCTGGTGGCAGGAGCACTCCCATGTGTTGCTTGCACAGCCAGGCCACGGTGGTCCCTGTTCAGTGAACTTGCAGCAGTAACTGATGGCCCACGACACGTCCCTCTGTCTCTCTGGGCTGTGGTCAAGGCAGCTGTCAGGCTGAATGGTGATGGACTGTTCAGAGAAACATCTAGCCAGGACTGCCGATGCCCAGGTATGCCAGAGGGGAAGAAGAATCTCCTGGGAGAACAATGAGTTTTCTGGGAAGGAAACCTCCCATCTCTCTGAAGTCAGCAGGCTGGGAGAGATGGGGTTAATGTCTCATTATTGCTGGCCTGCTTGGGAGACAAGGCTGCTTCACTTTATTTTATTCTGATGTTAAAGACATCCTTTAAAGAAGTGTCAGCTCATAGGTTGTCGCTTTTATGATTAAAAAAATTGCAGCTGTTTGCCTGGGGTCTATTCAAGAACAGTAAGGAAGAGACATTTTTAGATTAATAAGTGAGGGATTAATTACTTTTCATCATTTCATTATAATAGTGTCCTCTAATTAATAGGTAATGGGCAGCCTCAGTATTAATGCAGGAGTGGGGTCTCCAGTGATGCCATGAGACGAGGGTTTTGTTGATGGGAAGTGTAGCTTTGCTTAATATTTCCAGTAAATTTAGTAACCAGGAGAGACAAAGGGTGTCTGTGACAGTGTGTGCTGTGCCTGGGGTGACAGGGTCTTTCAGGGACCACATGCACCTTCCCTCAACACATCAGATCTCAAATACAGCCAGTCTATTGCTGGTCAACTGCAGGCAGAGGCCAACGAAGAAGCTGTCATTATGTTTTAATCTACCTTAAGTAGCTTGCAAAGTAGTGCCCGTGGTTCTTCCACTCTTTTTTGCACTTAAAAGCCAATCATGCTGTCATTTTATGTGTCCCTGCTTCTACTGACAGATCCCTGGAGATGTTCAAGGCCAGGCTGGATGAGGCTCTGAGCAATCTGATCCAGTGGGAGGCATCCCTGACCATGGCTGGGGAGGTGGGACTGGATGGGCTTTAAAGTCTCTTCCAAAGCAAACCATTCTGGGATTCTATATCTCACTACTGGTCTAGAGGCACACAAAGGGTGCTTGTTTCTGGTACATCCTGAAGGTGGGGGTCTATTTCTCCTTTTTTATGCTTTGGTTGCTACCAGTGTCTGTGATAAAACTGGAATGCAGTTTTGTTGAATGACTTGAGATGCAGAGAGTGATGTGAAGCAGAGAAAACCCAATGTGAAATTTTGGGGTGAGGAGGAGATAGAAGGTGGGAGGCCAGGCTCTTTGCTGGAGAAATGTCCTGGCAGTAGCTAGGACTCCAGGCTCAGTGAGCTAGGTGCCATGCAAGGGGCGAAATGCAATTGGTGTCTTGAAGAGCTCACCTTGTGAGCTGAGACTGGCACCTGGATGCAGATGTAGAAGAAAGTTGGGGAAGCAATGGGGCATCAGTCCAGGATAGCTGTTTCTTGGGTTTTGTCTTCACCAGACTCCTCTAGGCCTGTCTTACCTTAGTTTTAATGACTTTTTTACACCTTTTCAGTCTAGTGATTAAAGCACTCTTCTCTACATCCTAACGTGTACTCAGTGTAACTCACAGCAATCATCCCGCTGCCTTCAGAGAGGCGGCGTGGACGTGTCTTTGGCTCAGTCTTGGCATTTGCACCCACTCATGCCAGCAGTGAGCTGAGACCTGAAAGCGTATTTATTTTTCTTTCAGTTAATGCACCCCCTCTCCTCAAAGCCATCTACCCTGGGAGTTTTTTTCCTCTCATTTTCCACTGAACCCTTGTGAGTTACCACGTGCTTTGAGTGATGGTTATATGGTCTGACAGGGGAGAAGCATCATTCTGACAGACAGCAGGTATTTTGGAAATAAATGACAAGAAAAGGGCTGTGGAAGTTGAAAATGTCCATTTTTGTTGCATGTACAGTTGGGAACAATCTTTCCTCGCCAGTGGCAGCTCTTCAAAGAGGAAGCACAATTTGGCTAAAATGGCTCGAAAGAGGTAATAAAATTATACTTCCATGCAAGGTCCCATTATTCAAAAAGCACGTTTGTTTGGATGCAAATTACTGAAGACCTTTTGCTGTTACAATGGGGAAAAGAGAGAGTTTTCATGAGCCTCCTACAATTTAGCTGCTGAGTGGATTAATACTAATGTAACAGCCAAATACCCTATTAGAGCCCATTTGTGCTCTTATTATACTCTGGGGGCAGTCGCTCTTTGGCTGTAATCTTGCATAGAGCTCATCAGATATTGCTTATAAGGAAGCACATTTATATAATACCTTAAATCTCAAAATGTGTATCCAGAAACAGCTTTCCCAAAGCCCGGAGCTCTTCCTTGCTGTTACTCCTTTGGGTAAGTTACTCCTCATGCACGGGGTGTTTCCACTCACCTGGAATGACAGGGAACTTCTATGTGAGCAAAATAGTTAACAAAATTACTGGGTGTGTCAATCAACAAGGCCAGGACTCATTCTTGCAGAAAGGAGTCAAGGAACCTTTAATGCATCTTGCCTGGAAGAGTGCACGTGCACCGAGTCTTGGAGATGCCACCTTAGTGCATTGGTCCACTAATAACACATGCTGGCATGCTCAAGGGTGTTTCCTTCACTCTCTTGATTTTCAGCTGGAGGATTCTCATTAAAGAACAGCCCAGATGTGACTTTATACCAAAAAGTTTTCAGTTTGGGAGTCTATAGAAAAGTAGCCCCCTCCTTCGGAGCATTCCCAGGAGCTGTGTATTTCCCATGAGATTGCTTCTCAATTGTTTTTGTTGGTTGTAGTTCAGCAGGTGAAGAGACAACTTTGTTTGATAGGGGATGGTGGCTGAGCTTCAGTAATTGGAAGTTAAAAATCCACAGAAGGCATGGAGTAAATAGAGAAATATGTGGAGAGCAGAGAAAAGGCTGAATGTGAAGAGGCTTGTTTTTCTGTCCCTGACCTCAAAAAGGCGAGAGGTAAAGGGATCCAGAAAAAAGACAACAGGAGAGAAAAGCAGAATATAGATCCACATATTTTTTTACCATTGCATTAATTTTTTTTTTCTGCAGCTGTCTCGTAAAAGCAGTGTTTTGTCTTCTTCAGTGTTTCATGCCTCCCATGACCGTGCTGGGATGCCTGCTTTTTTTGTGATGGACAATGGCAGTGCAGCTGGCATTGAGCCGAAGCCTGAGCTGTTCTGCACGTCATGTGGATTCGAGTTCAAATAAACAGTTTGACTCACTCAAGGAGTGAATCAAAAGAAGGAACTTGAGCCTCCAGCCTACAAGCACCGTGCTGTGCAAGCGAGGCGTAGAAACGTGTAAGTTATTCTTTAGTGTGCAGTTCAATGCAGAGCTCACGCTGGAGGAGAGTCAGTGTTTCAGACCTCCTGTAGCCCTGTTCAGGGTCTTGATGGAGGGTGCAAAGATATTTTGGGTTAGACCTTTTAGAAACCCGGGAGAGTGGAAGTTTGTTGTCCATCCTAGGCATGTTGGTTGCCTGTCCTGTTCTCAGCTTCATCTTTGGGGCTAAGTGCTTTTAGTCTGAGAAAATTACAGTATTAAAAAGTAAAAACAGGAAAAACACCCCACTTCCCTCCCCTGAATTATCACAGCAAAATGGGGATAATATGTTGCTAGTGACAGGGGACGCTATAGTCGGATTTCTTTCCATCAGAAAAAGTTGGTATCTTGCTGATGGTGCCTGGAGACAGGTTCTCCTGACCTCTACTGACTTGGATGCACTTAGCTCCATCAGTCACCTCATGCTGATGGGTGTGGAGTGCTGTATCCAGCTCTGGAACCCTCGGCACTGGAAAGGCGTGGACCTGGTGGAACAGGTCGAGAGGACAGCCACAAAAATGATCAGAGGGGTGGAATTCCTCCGCTATCAAGACAGGCTGAGAGAGTTGTGGTTGTTCAGCCTGGAGAAGAGAGGGCTTCTAGGACACCGCTGTCACAACGGTGACAGATTAAGGCTTAATGGTACAAATTTACCTTTAGCCACTGTCTGTCCAAGGTGGCTTGGAACCATTGAGTGTGAAATCTTCTAGAAAGATGGCTGTAGGCAACTCTACTATGTTAGATGGACCAAGTTCCAGAGTATTCCAGCAGGCCAGTGGGCTCTACTGAATCGCACCACCAACCTAATGGAAAGTAAGCATGGGTGTGACCCCTCTCCTGTCCCAGAACCCTTCACCAAGGCCTTTGGTTGATAGGTGTGCTTTTCTGCATGAGTATTGCTTGTTTCAAGAGAGGTTGTGAGATAATACCCTTGGTTGTCATTGCCAGCTGATTTTGTCATCCCTCCAAAGCCTTGCAAATCACCCGTGGCTTGACATGGTCGTCTGTGTATGTGAGGAGAAATCTACTGAGAAATTGTTTTTATTATATGTTAGAGCTAGCAAGTAAATAATGTTCCCTCTGTCTTGTGCATGGGGAGATGGTTTTCTCCTGTGCCTTCAAATGGGGTGATTAATTACAACCATTAATCCCCATGAATGACAGCAGTATATTAGGAACGAAGCACACGTTAAAATAATTTGAGAGGGTGTTGTCAGGTCATAAACTAACCCATTCTCTTCATATATAATATTTTCATAATGTGTAAATATTTCTAGGCTTGAGATGTTGGCTGGAGATCAAGTTTTGGGAATGTACAGGGGAGGATCATGCACAAGGGCATCTCAGGGTTTTAGCATCACAGTCCTGATCAAAACTGAACTGAACTTCCAGTGTAAGTTGATTCAAAAGTTGAATTTCGGAAAGCCTGGACTCCTCATAAGCTTAAGTTGAATTTGGCAACTGGATACATTTGAAATCCCCAGGAGGAGTTAATTTATTTTTAATGTCCAGGCGTTTCATTTGAAATGTCAAAATGAAACCTGTCATTTTTGGAAATGCCAAAACATTTCTTTTTGACATCTTCTCAGTGAAGCTTTTCAATTTTTTGTTTGGAAATGGCAGTTTGCAGTTAGAAGAAGGAAAGGTTAAACAAGACTTGGAAGTGAACAAAGGCATTTTGTTTTGATTCAAACAAAATGTGGAGGGGTGGCAAACTCTTACATTTTTCATGTCACTGAACCTGTTCCCCTTTGCCCCAAATATGTTTCTCATTGACCCAAGCCATTTTCCTCCTACTTTTAGCATGAATAGGAAATGTCCTTGCTTTAAAAATATTCATTATTCGCTCCTTTCCAGCTCCTGGAGGGCTCTGTTTTGGAAATGGTGAAAGTCACAGATTGAAAACGCATGCAGGAATATGTAGAACAGCAACTTAACATCTGATGATCCTAAATGCAGGATTTCATGGTGGGACTGCAAGGATACCTCTGGTGCCCAGCACAGTCTCCCAGACTATGTTGACCATCATGGTAAAGCAGGCAAGGCCTTGCATAATCCGGTGGCAGAAGTTATTGCAGAACCACTGTGGGACTGGAAGAGGTCATGAGACACCTTGAGGCGGTGGCACCACAGCTTGTGGAGCTTTGTCCTAGCTGAGCCCACCAAGCCCAGAGAGGCAGTGGATGCCCCATCCCTGGAAACCTTCAAGGTCAGGCTGGAAAGGACTCTGAGCAACTGGATCTAGTTGAAGATGTCCCTGTTCTTTGCAGGGGAGCTGGACCAGATGGCCTTTAAAGGTTCCTTCCAACCCAAATCATTCTGTGATTCTAAGCTGCTGCGCTGCCTGTCCTCTCTTACTACCATCATCCTACCTGCTTAAAAGCAAACTTTGTGATTTTTAACAGGTCAGTGCTCCTTTTTATGGAGAGTAGGCTCAATGGACAGCTTGAAAATACAAGACCTCTTTTCCTTCGGCTGAGCTTGTTTCTTGCGGGTAACCTGCTCATTATTGCCCATCCAGTCATGGAACAGGGCCCTTCTCATACTGGTGACTGCAGCAAGACACTGGTCTTGACGTATCCTCTTTGAAGTCAATAACCTGTGCTCTTTCCTTAGAGTTTTGGGCAGGAGATGCATCATGCTGTCTGCTGGAGCCAGGGAGGAGCTTCATCAAAATGATGGATGCAAGAAGTTTAATTGATCTTTGAGGCTAAGCCCCCAGCTCATTCCTGTCTTCAGCTCCTTTCTACTGTAGTCATTCCCCTTGGTTATGGGAATGAGTAAGAAAAACCCTTCATTTGGCATTTGAGTGAGTTCCTACTAATTTTATTCTGTGTTCTGGAAGAAACCATGTGTTATTCAATGGGAGGGAAACAGATGAAATAAAACACAACAACAACAAAAAAATCAGGGTTACCCAGAAATTACTCTGACAATGCTGCTGGATTTCCAAAACAGAGAATTAAATCCTTTACACTCTTTCTTCCCCCTCTTTAAGCCATTCTTTGGCCATCTGTGTTATTGGTTGCTCCATGGAGGCAGAGAGCAGCCTGTGCTAGCTGAAATACTAAAGGGCTTTCCTCAAGGGCAGCATCTCCAAACAAAGGAGCTGAGGGTGTTGGAGTGAAGGGGTGGACACATTGACTTCCTTTACCCTAATTAACAGGCAAAACTTCCAAAATGCATCCCAAAAAACAAGTTGGAGGAGGCTGGGATGGAGGGAGGGGTGAGCAATCCCACTGGAATCGCTGGAGAA
Organism: Dromococcyx pavoninus; assembly: GCA_033558185.1. NCBI lineage: Eukaryota > Metazoa > Chordata > Aves > Cuculiformes > Neomorphidae > Dromococcyx > Dromococcyx pavoninus. Next base: position 112,635 of record JAUMJL010000007.1, read on the forward strand.
TCCAAATGCCCACTGGCGACTCAGAGCTGTCAACACTGTGACATGTGAGATGGAGGTCGCAAACCTCCAGAGGAACATTTTACAAAGCATGGGTCTAGTAGCTGTCATCCAGAGCTGAGGTTTGGGAATAACCATGTGCAGGGTGATGGCAGCATCCCCACAGCTTTTGTTTCTTTAATTGCTAACAGCAAGGCGTTGCCATTTGCTAGAGGAGAGCGGGGAATGCTTGAGTTTATATTTTCTCTTCTCCCATTACTTTTACCCAACTTGCTTCGAACTTTGCTGCTGAGTTCTGGAAGATTTTTGTGCTTTCAAAATAGACTTAACTAATTCTGAGGCAGGATTTTTATTAAAGCTCATTTAACATTGAGACCGCGAGAGGGAAATGTCACCAAACATTTGCTTGGCTCTGCCTACGTGTTGATATTGCAGGGCTTTCAGATGGTTGCCCATATGTAGGGAAACACATTTTCTGTTACTCATAGTGGAAACAACAATGTCTGGAAAAGGCGACTTGTAACTCTCTGCTGCAGGGTGCAAGACAAAATTCATTTTAGGTGGTGAAGAGACTTTCTGTGACAGCAACAGACTTTGGATTGGTCTAGAAACGATGTGGGAGGCTGTTGGCATAGAAATATGCCTGCTCTTCATGGTTGTTCTTTGACTTTAGCTGGTGTGGCCCTAGTACTGCAAACACATCTAATCATCACCCTGGGGTTAATGGGTTGTTTTGCCAGTACCTGCTGGACCGGGGTTTGCAGGTGGTTGGAGGTGGAGACTTCTCCACTTTGTGCAGCAAGAACAGAAATCGTAGAATCATAGAATGGTTTGGGTTGGAAGGGACTTTTAAAGGCAATCCAGTCCAATCTCCCTGCAGTGAGCAGGAACATCCTCAACTCCATCAGGTTACTCAGAGCCTCATCCAACCTGACCATGAATGTTTCCAGGAACGGGGCATCCACCTCTCTGGGCAACCTGTGCCAGTGTGTCACCACCCTCGGAGTAAAAAATTGCTTCCTTCTATCTAGGCTGACTCTACCCTCTCTTAGTTTAAAATTAAGATTACCCCTTGTTCTATCCCAACAGACCCCGATGAAGCGTTTGACCTCGTCTTTCTTATAGGACAATTCTAAGTATTGAAAGGCCACGATAAGGTCTTCCTGGAGTTATGTCTTTTCCAGGCTGAACAACCCCAACTCTCTCAGCCTGTCCTCATAGGAGAGATGTTCCACCTCTCTGATGTTCTTCATGGCCTCCTCTGCACCCGCTCCAACAGGTCCATGTCCTTCCTGCGCTGAGGACTCCAGAACTGGATGCAGTACTCCAGGCACAGTCTCACCAGTAGAGGGACAGAATCACCTCCGTCAGCCTCCTGGCGATAACTCCCCAGATACCATCTGGGGAGAAGCATCCTCCTTCCACACACTCATGGGCAGGCATGAAACACTTGTGGGCGCTGGGATCTCCTATCCTTCAACTTTGGCACTGAGTTGGTGTCTTTCGGGTGGTCAGAGTTTTCCCTTGCAACCTGTGTCTTCCTTATCCTTCTGAAAACACAGCAGTAACTGTACTGAAGGAGCAGTAGCTTGTCTGGCTGAAAATAAACCTCACCCTTGAGTCTATTTAGGGTGCCTGTGATTATTTTTCTTTATATAGTGCAGATGGGGAGTGCCTGCGTGGCGGTACAAAGCAGAGGGGGAAATGCTGCTAAAGGTTGATTATTTCTTCATGTGGGCACAGCAGGGGTTTGGAGGTCTTGAGAGAAGGGTGTTTTCTGATACTGGAAATAGCTGCACTCAAAGGAGGTGATTTGAATCTCTCTAGTCTCCAGTACAGATAAATACATCAGCTTGGGTAAAGCCAATGGCAAGGCTTTGGCTCAACCCCCCCCCCCCTTTTTTTGTAGGATATTTCTGTTATCTTTTGAGAGGGGAGGTGCCCCAGAAATGTAAATTATGGATGGGCTGTACTCCTTTTAATGTAAAATAATAATAATAATAATAAATACTATCCTGCTGTTCCCCTCATCCCTCAGGGTCACAAAGCACTCCATAAATTCCTCTCCAGCCATTTGCATTCCAGCTGTTGCGAGTACTGGGATACAACCGTACGTGGGAATAGAAGAAATACTATCTTTGGGGCCATTGCTTATGTTACCCACAGGTTAATGTGACTGGTTCATATTTCCCTTCACTCCCCCTTACTCGGTCTCAGATCAGCATTGGTTCAGAGGCTGATTATGGCTTTATTTCTGTTGAGTCCTTAGTGCCATCTGGCATAGCAGCCATCTCAAATCCCCCTGGCTTGGGGCAGAATTGTTGACCTGGCCTTTGCTCATGAAAGGCTTGCTGAAATCCTGGGTGTTTACCTATCCTACACACGGGACAGGGTCATATGTTTTGCTCCCTTGCTTCACTGCCCTTTCCCATGGATCCAAAACCAGCGCCTGGCCTGAAGCGATCCTCGGATTTCTGTTTGGAAGGCTGTGTTCACATCCCTCCTTGGCTTGGGTCTTTTCTTATGGAGGAGAGGTCTCAGCCACCACTAAATCACATTTCCCTTCTGTCAGCAGCACCTCCTTCCCATCCAGCATCCATTCAGAAAATGGAAGGAGGGACGAGTGTGCTTGAACTCTGGTATTTCTCTGTGGGGACATCCTAGCTCCCCAGAACATCCTCTAGCTGCCTGATTGCCCTTTCTTCCACATCTTCACGCTTTTTGGCTGAGGAGAGAGCGTAAGCCAGCAGGTTGGATGCTGTCCTGGCCCACACACAGCAGCTGGATTTCCCCAAGAGAAAATGCTTTTGTGATTTCATTAGACCTATTCATAGCACTGACCCAACAATGTTTTAAAATCGCAGAATGGTTTGGGTTGGAAAAGACCCTTAATATTCTCATCCAGTCCAATTCTCCTGCAAAGAGCAGGGACATCGTCAACCCAATCAGGTGTCTCAGAGCCCTGTCCGGCATAACTCTGAGTGCTTCCAGAGGTGGGGAATTCACCACCTCCCTGGGGTATTTTTTTTTTGTCTTTTGAAAGAGAAAGTCTTAAGATGTCGTGGAGGCTCAGCTGCAAATTGGCCTCCACGCTCTTGTTTGCTGGGGTACAGCCAGGAGCAATATCCAAATTATCCACATTCAGGCCAGGCTCCTGTGAGCTGGCAGCATCCCAGGGGACCACAACCTCCATCGTGAAGGTCCAGTCCAGCAACCTGGGTTATTTTAAATCAAGTGAGTGGAAAAGCCCACTGAGATAAATGCTCAGGTAATCACATGGGTCCGAACCGTGCGACCACCTTCTGTCATCAAAGCAATTTGAAAATCAATTTGATGTCTGGCAGGGAGGCAGACACATTGGGTCCCTTTGGTGTTCATTAGCATTCAGGTCTGCCGAAGCTGCTTTTTCTGGGAAAGCCATTAAAAGAAAATAAATTAAAGGAGGGGAAAAAAATTAAAATTATGCATTAACCATAATTTCCTCTCGTTAAAGGTAACAACAGCCCCAGTGCCACTCTCTAACGGGGATAGTTGATGGCTTTCAGAGACGGGGAAGCAGAGTGCACACCACAGAAGTGAAGTGATGATCAAATAAGAAAGCAATTGAGGCTCCCCCCTTGTTTTTAACAAAGGCAGGAACGGGGCCAGTGGCAGAGTGGTTTAACTGAGCAGTTAGAAAATTGGAGGTCAAAGCCTGACATGGCTATTGATGAATCAGAGGGTGATGGAAGAAGAGTAGCAGACATTACGAGTGGGCTGCAGGGACTGAAACATGAAGCAAGATTAAAAGAAGTTAAGTACCTGGAGGTGGTGTGGCTGCGTGGCAGCGAGGTGGATGGTAATTACAGTCACCATATGCTGCAAACTGGAGAGAGACGAAGGGAGAGAGGAGCAGAGTGGGGTAAAATAGGTGTAAGGCAGAGGAAGAGTGTGAAATTCAGCCTGTTCTCTACAGATGCTGTGTTTGGTCAGGTTGTGTGTTGCATCCCCTGCTGGTAACCTCTTTTTTGCCACCTCATATTGAGTTATTCTGGTTTGTAGCCTGATGTTTCCAATGTGGTTACAGGTCATTACTGACGGGCTAGATTCTGCTCTGCCAACAAATGATGGTCCTGTTTAAGTGCCTTCTACTATAAAGCATTATTGTGGGCATCAGGTTCAAAGCTTGAAGGAGCCAATCCTTTGAAGAGCTGGTGTGCCCTTGGTATCTCATACCATGCTGGGCTTACGGACCAAGGTGTTGGCGTGGAGCTGGCTCAGGGCTGGTAGCAGCTCTCATGAAAGGGTTTCTGCTGGGAATGGTCAAATGTCAGGCTCACCTTGCAGATTTTTTTTGCAATGGTATCAGTTACTGGCTCTTGTTTAATGAGATAACTTGTTTTCCTGAAGGCTTGATGAGCTTCATAACTTTCTATCATCACGCTTGCCTTTGAAAGTAGAGTGGAAATCATGCCCTGGGCAGGTGATGTACTTAAAAATGTAGATGCATAGACCCACACATATTTTATTAAGTTTACTTCTTCACAGAACCAAGCTCCAAAGGTATCTCTAACCACTGCAAATGCAAAATTATCTCTGTGGCTCCAAGCCTAGCTGCCCCTTCCTGAGTCTGCTGGTAGCTTGAGATAGTAAAAGAAAGGATGGTCTCTCTTGCCTTGTACTGAACACCTGGGGGAGCTTAGCTTGATGACTTTGCTTTTCTTGGTCTAGACTAACTTTCCTGGTGGTGTTTCAGCATGTGGAGTTGTAGCAGGAAAGGATTAAGACTTCCAAAGCCTTTAGCATTATGCTTTTCCATGTTTGCTTTGATTGTGTGTTCAATTGATTGATTGGATCCAGGACTGCATGTATCATCTTTCAACCTGGCTTCCAAGGAGACAAATCTGAGACCTGTCTCTCTGTCCACGTATCTCCCTCCAATTCTTGAATGACATGGTGGCTGAGTGTCAGATTTGATGGAAGGCTAGCAAGAATTTGGAATTGGAATTTGTTGCTAGACAAGAAATGTCTTGCAAGAGACCCTGCTAAAGACCTGAGTGAGGAAACACCTGCAGTAGCATTAGGCAGTGGTGAATCTGATGATTGTAGAGCCATTTGAGGTGGTTGCCACTAGACTGCAGAAGATTTCTGGGTGGATGCTTTTAATGAATTAGTCCTAAGGGTGCCTGTAGTCTCAGTAGAGCCAGACACTCCTAGGATAAATCTTGGACCTGATTCCGAGCTGTCTGGCATCTCATGTAGTCATGCAGCTTCTGCAGAGCAGGGAGGAGAAGCAGCCAGATTGATGTTTGACTGTGAGGCACTGAGGGATTGTACCTTTTGTGTGTGTCTGAGCCTGGCAGACACCAGTCTTGAATCAGATGGAAACAAAACCAAACCAACAACCTGTTGATCAGACATGACTGAGGGCTGCTTGAGTTAATGGAGAACCTGAGCAAAACTTAATTGTTCCTGCAAAAAGAGTGCATGGAAGAGCCATGGAGGCAATCAGAGGCGAGGCATTTAAGTTGTTGCTTCTGTGCTATGGGCTTGAAGGGAACAGATAAGCCAGAATCACTTTACAAAAGAAGGAAGAACATAAAAACAAAGCTCAAAAGCTTTTATTTGAGGGCTGTCGGTGCCAGAGCAGCCCCAGCATGGTGCTGGCCTGGGATGCCACTGGTTCAGCTGTGGTCCAGTGCACTTTTTTCACTTTTTTTTTTATATTTCTTACTTTATATCATAATTTTGTGCAGAATGAGATACCGTTTGCTTGTGACAATCTCACTGTCTGCCACTTGGGGCTCGGCCATTCCCACAGCTGCTGTAGAGCCCTCAAGTGTTAATGGGTGGAAGGGGCATCGTATGCCTGCGTGCTGTGAAACCCATATCAACTTGCTGCTGGACCAAGTCAGAGGTCTCCAATGATGCAGTGCAGGTTGGGCAGTAATGCAGAGTGTGTCAGTGCTGGTGACCTCCTCCCTGAAACGATTTCCCAGTGCCTTCTCTGGCCACATCCAGCATCAGAGCAGTAAGGTGCAGCTGTCTTTTCTTGCTGCTCAGAGTGGAAGGTGAAGGTGAGTAGACTTCAGGTCTCAGAATAAAGCCTCAGCAAGGGTAACATCTCCTTTTTGCATCCTCCTCCCTAACCACTCTGTCCTGTTGCATGGTAACACAGGTTTCTGCCTCCCTGCTTTCTTTTCCTTTAACCCCTGGTTGCCACAACTGTCCTGACCTCCTTGCTTGTGGATCAGCAAGTGATGTTCAACTGCTTGACTGCTTTTTTATCTACCCAAAGAAAGTGAGAAAGAGACAAAGAAAGGAGGAAGGAGTGAGAAAGGTATCATGATTGTTCCAGTGCTTGCTCAAATCCCTGCCACTGCTCTGAGGAAAGAGGGGGACACCAGCATGGCAAACTCCAGCAATCTCTGCAGCATCTTCCATTGCCCTGATGAGGAGTTAAGTAGAGATTAATAAGTGTTATATCGATGCAGTAAAAACATACTTGATGCAAAGGCAAACTGATTGGGAGGTTGAATAAAAATTTTATGTGCCATCTTTTTTCTTTCTTTCTCCCACTTTACGCCTCAGTAGCACACATGGATGTATCTGGGTGGGTCTGATCTCTGTGGTCATTCTATGACTGTTCTTGGTGCTTTCGTGGGAGTCAAGTGATTTATGTGTAACTCTGCAGATCTGGGCCTTTAGATAATATCTGAGTGCACACCCACACGTGCCACCACAGCAAAATCTTATAACCCCCGTGTAGAAAAATATTTCCTTTTCTTTGTAGCAGTAAAACTGGAATCTCTCAGAGGACTAATGGCATGAAGTGCCTAACTCCCACCCAGGTAAACAGGAGTGGGGCACATTATTCTTTTTGAGACCCTTTTTGAAGAGCTTCATGCTGCGTGTGTCTGCTAATGGCAGATTGCAGGGGGGTGCAGGCAGGCCACTCTTGCTGGTGGCTGTGAGATGTCCAGACATCACCCTGGAGCCCCTGCGCTGGGAAGAATCATCCAGAAAGTTCTGTGCAAAGTGAAAGTGGCTTGTGGTGCTTGGTGAAGGGTTTCTGAGGTCCATCCCTGCTTTCCTGGATAACTGATTCTCCCCAAGGTGTCTGCTGGGCCCGTGGTGTGTTTTGGATACCCTGCTGCTGAGATGGCAGCTCTGGCTCCCCATCCCACTGCCTTCAAGGGGTGTGTCTCCCCTGGAAGAGGTTTGCACCGTGGTGGTGATGGTGGGATCTATTCTGGTCCTAGGCTGGGCTCCTGGTCTTCATCAGTCATGTCCCGTTTGCTGAGCATGCTCTCATGGTCCTGGTTTGGTATCTGGGCTTTAAGATTAAGGAGCAGGGTTTGGGGCGCTGTGGGGAACACCAAGGGGTGTTCCACGTAGATACCAGGAGGAGAAATATTTCAAAACCACAAAGTGTTTTGAAGCCAAGGGGAGAGAAGGGCAGAATAAAATAAAAATAAGAGATTGCTTTGTCCCCCCACCCAGCAAAGCAGCGTTAATGAAATTCTGCAGAGGGAGGGCAGGCCTGCACAGTCAGCAAGAAATGAATCTGGAAGGCTGTAACGTAAATATCGAGGGGGATGGAGGAAACTGGAGACACTGCCCTGCCCTGTGCCATGCCAAGCTTTGAAATTTAAGACTGCAGTGTCCTAGTTAGGAGAGCAGCCATCTGCACATGTGCAGATGTGCGTGTGCACACTCAAAATTGTAGAACGGTCTGGGTTGGAAGGGGCCTTCGAATGTCCCATCTGGTCCAACCCCCCTGCAATGAGCAGGGCCATCTTCAACTTTATCAGGTTGCTCAGAGCCCCATCCAACCTGACCTCAAATGGGATGGGGCATCTACAACAGTTCTGGGAAACTCATTTCAGTGAAATCTGCCCCTTGCCTGGCCAAGTTCCTGCTGTCTCTGATGTCCCAGACTGCCCTACTCATCTGTGTCCTCTTCTCCCACCCACATGGCTCACATTCTATTTTGGGAACTGCTGCAGATGCAGTGATGCTACAGCTTTGCCGTGTCCTGGGCTTGGAGAAGGATGGCTATTTTATTTTCATTGCAGCCATCTGGTGCACAGGGATCACAGGTGCAAGCTTCAAAATTTAGAAGCATATGTCTAGGGCCTCAGAGCTCAGAGATGTCTGGATGGAAGGTTTTGGGTTCTGCCTTGAATTTCTGATTGAAGGAAACCTTGAGTCCTGGGGGCTCCTCTTGCAGGAAACTGAGGTTCCCAATTAGAAATGTGCACGACATCTGTGGAGCACACAGACTGCCTGGGGCTCTTGTTGCCTTCAGACCACTTATGTTGAAGGATACGTGCCCTGATGCAAGTGATGGGAGATGCTGTCCTAGCCTGGATCTGTGCTGGGATTCCCTTGAAAATGCAGAGCTCTGGTGCAATCCCAGGGAAATGAAGCATTCCGGCTCCAGCTTTGCTTTAAGGTTTTGGGGAACATCAGTGGGAAGGCTCAGAGTTAGGTTTGGGTGGAAGGTTATCTGCACCAGTATGACCAAGGCTGTGTGGCCAGAAGGCAAGTGGACACCTTTGTTGACACCTATGTAGCTGTCCTTAGGCGAGCTTGAGCTGTTTTCCCTCTTCTCAGGATGCTTTGGGTCCCTCGCAGTCCAAGCTTTCTGAGTCTTTCTGTGGCAGGAGACATTTGGGTGCTATTATTCCCTGTCCATTCTTATTCACCAACACTTTAAGCTTTATTATTACCTGAGTATCCAGCAAGCTCCATCTTAAACACTTCATCTGGTCTCGATGCTACTGGCAGAGTAGTAGCTCATGTACCATTTGCTGAATGCACTGAACCATTCCAGCTCTTAGCTGCAAACTGGAACCAGATGGAGATACTAAGCTAGAATTACCTCACTTAATTACCTATGGATTACCTGAGGTAGGAGGCTGAGAAAGAGCTCAGGCTTTGCAAGTGTGGAGGCCAAAGAAGAGTCTAGAAAACAGGAGAAAGAAATAAATGATTGGGTTTTTATCATGGCTACCAAGTGAACCCTACAGGCATGTGCAGTAGTACCTGAGCTGTTCAACAGATTCATAAATTCTCTGAAAACAAGTGACCAGGGCGATGGCAATGTTTACCAATTTCAGTGAATTATTTCAGGTAGTTAACACCACAGAGAGGCAAGGAAAGATCTCAGCATCACTGTGGATACTTCTTTGAAATGTCAGCTCAAATCTCAGTTGCTTTTCAGAAAGCCAGATTGAATGTTGGGAGTTGTTAGTGTGAAGTCTGAGAAGAAAAGGGGAACTTGAGATTTCATGGTGCTGGAATATCGTGGCCAATGTGCACCCCAATACAGAAGGAGGTAGGAAGAGAGGCTCAAAAGGTGAGATCTCTTAGGGTTATAAAAAACTTGCCCTTGGAGGATTCATATAGACAGAAATGTCAAACAATGACTGGTGTGGAGAAGGGGAGCTGTGAATGGTTTATTTATTGTCTCTTTTATTACCCCAAAATGAATGGCTGTGAAATGAAATTATTTGGCAGCAGGTTTGAAGCAAACAAAAGGAAATAGTTTTTCACACGGTGCGTAATTAAATTGGGGAGCTCGTTGGCACAAAGTATTTGGAGGCCAAAGGTATAAAAGGATTTGAAAAGCAATTGGATGATTTCAAGGCTCAATGGGAGCTGCTAGCTCTAGGGTTCAGATGCAACCTCCAGCCTCCCACAGGTGGGTGGATCAGCAGCAGCTGGCAGGCTGAATGGGCAGGAAGCATCTCAGTATGTTCATACCTTTCTGTACAATTCTACTGCATCTCATAGAATCATGGAGTGTCCTGAGTTGGAAGGGACCCACATGGATCATCCAGTCCAACTCCTGCCCCTGCACAGGACACCCCCAACTTTCACACCGCGTGTCTGAGGGCATTGTCCAAACGCTTCTGGAATATTGTCAGGCTGTGACTGCTTCCCTGGGGAGCTGTTCCAGTGCTCCACCACCTTCTGGGGCAAAACCCTTTTCCAAATGTCCCTCCTAACCCTCCCCGGCACATCTTCCTGCTGTTCCCTCGGGTCACCAGAGAGAAGAGCTCAGCGCCTACTCCTCCTCCTTCCCTGTCTCGTGTCACCCCCTGTTAAAAACAAGATAAGGGGCTAGACAGCCCTTTCTGTATCTTCCCGTGGTGCAGGCCTGAGTTGATGTGTTGTGGTCCCATGTGGATTACCCATCTTTTTACAGGGTGGGACTCAGATCTTCGGGTGGTCCCTTGTGGTCCCCAAGGTCATGTATCTCTGGTAAATACCTGCTAAGGCTATGAGGCCCATCACTTACAGCCATTTCCAGTCTCATGCTCAGTTTTTTAAACAAATGAAATATTTAAAAAAAATAAAAAGTAGCAAATAGCTTTTTTGCCAATGTGCATTTGCTGTTCCATTCACTGGAAGCAGAATTAGCTCAACGCTGGCTGTATTTGAAGCCCCTGCCAACCTCAAAAGACTTCATTCAGTATCCACTTTGTTTCAACAATTAGCAAGACGTAAGAGCATCTGGCATGCAAATTGTATGCTAGGACAAGTGCCCAATGTGGGGTCCTGCACTGGCAAGCAACAGTTCAAAACAAACAAACAAAAATATCTCTTTCAGTCAAGAGATCCGCTGTTGGGTTGGTTCCAAATGCCTGTACATTGACACAATATGGATTTTTCTCATGATGTCCCTGCAGAGCTGGCCTGTGCAGCAAGAAGAGCTGCTCTGTCACATGCATTGTTAGTTGATTACCAACTTCTGGCCATGTCTGGTGTAGCTTTCTGACTTGCTGTACCTTGGCTGTCACTGGAGCATGGTGCAACCTTGTGCCAAAGCCAAACCTGCTCATCATTACAGGTGGCCCAGAGAAGGTGTGGATGCCCCCTCTCTGGAGGATTTCAAGACCAGGTTGGACAGAGCTTAGAGCACCCTGGTCCAGTGGGAGGTGTCCCTGCCCATGGCACGGGAGCTGGAACTGGATGATTTTTAAGGTCGCTTCCAACCCAAACCGTTCCGTGTTTCTGTGATCCTTCAGCTTGTACTAAGCAAAGTCCTGCTCTGGAACTCCTTGGAAGGGGAAAGGCTGGATGAAGGTGTGAGACATAATCCTGAAGGCTGATGTTCTTGAATTCATGATGAGTCTGCTTCTTTACTGCTGGGTAAAGGTCAGGTCTTGTTACAGGGCTCTGTGCAGGAGAAGGAGGGATCCCAGAGCTTGAAAATGCAGGGAAAATGGCTTTTCACTCCAATCTACTGATGTGATGTAGGAAATGATGCTGACAGGGTGGGAAGCCACAGCTGAATGTTGCCTTTCTGCAGAGGACCTCCTTGTTCCCTGGTGAGAGGTGTAGGAAGAATGGCAGTTCCTACCTGTGGGAAGCACGAGAAGAAATATTATTAATATTTTCTATTATTATATTACAATATATAATATATTGTATATTATAATATAACCATCATATATAATATTATGATAATATATATTTTGTAAAAATTTATATTATTTAAAATTTTATATTATGTAAAAATGTATGTAAAAATATATGTAAAAATTCTTATTATGTAAAAAATATATTATATTACAATATAGAAATATTATTAGCATTTTCTAGGCATGAAAAAACTAAACTTTGTGGTCAATATTTGCTGAAGCATCAGTGAAAGGCAACAGATATTTCTTCTGGAAGTGGAGACTGATTTTCATGAGAGAGCATGGGTGTGGTTGATGCTTTTGTATTTTGTTGTCTAAGGCAGGGTGAACCCAACAACATTGGAGTGTTGGATCCTCATGGCAGGGGCTGTGGGTTGCTCTGCTCTCAGGTGTTGTGATTGATGAGGGAATGGCTCTTTTGATGGAATAAAGAGGAAATGAGCGGATGAATGACCAAACAGGTTTTGTAGATACTTTCTTGGAAAGCAAACGATTGATTTCTTCTCTTCAGGGTTTTCAGGAACTCTTCTGCTTCCAGCTTTGCTGGAAAGTTAAAGGGTATATGCTAAGAAAGGTGCATTTTCCCGTTCTTTCCTCTAAGATTTTTCCCCCATGCTTGTGTAAGGATCTCTGGAAGGTCAGAGGCAGCTTCTGCTGCGGTGTGATGGACTCATTTCCCTTTCCCCCACGACGTCCCCATAGATAACCCTGGCTCCAGACCCTGCTGTCACGGTACAGCTGTGCGAGTGGCAAAGTGCAGATGATAATTTTTATGGGATGGCCGAGCCGTCTGCTGTCCCTGCGCTTTGGCAAAGGAGACTGCAATTCAGCGCACGACATCTGCCACAGTGCCCGGGTGCTTGGCATTGCATGAAAGTGAAAGTGAGCTGCGAGGCCCAGAGGGAGGCAGTGGGGTGGTTAGGACTGGACGTGGCCTCGGGAGGGGTTGAGACAGGTCCTATCACCTCTCTGGAGCTCCTGTTTTCCCTTCTCCCTGTCTGTTTGCATTGGACATCCCAGCAGATCGTGCCCTCTGCGGATGGGCTTTGACCTTGACTGCCGCCCAGGCTTGCTCTGCTGAGCCAGGTAGAGGTAGTAGGAATTCAGAGCCTTTGAGACCAGCAGTCAGCCCTTAAGACTTTCCTAAATATTATGAGGCATGACTTAAGCCTACTAACTACTTATTTCCACTAAACTAAATTGATAACTCAGGGTTGTGGGAAACTGCATTTACTTTAGCTTGAGGTAACTTCAGCTGAGCTTGTTGGAGTCTCTGATCCATCCCAAACCTCCCGAGCTGAGAAAATTGTAATAAAATGACGTTAAGAAGAGTCCTGGTGTTCCTCATGGGAGACAGAGTGGGGCAGATAGCAAGAATTTGGGGGTTTTTAATCTTTGAGCTTTGGTGTGATTCATGGAAAATAAATGTGCTACAACTTTAAGGCTTTGCCTGCAGCTAAATATAAGGGTGTGTTGGCTCCACCCTGCTGCTTTGTTAGGGATACAGGCATTTATTTTCTGGGGTGGGTATTGGCTTTATTTTCTTCCCTTCTATATTATTTTTTTATTGTTGTTGATTCTTCACCATGAAGTAACAAACAGTTTAAGAGAGCAGCCTTGGAGCGTGCAGGAGAGAGGAGAGAGACCTCCTGACACTTCCCCCATGGAAAATTAAACGATTGGAACTTAACCAGATCCAAATTTCAACTTTCACGTAAGTGCTGTACGCTCTCGTCTAATGCAGTGATGATGATGGCAGGAATGAAGGCTTAAGACAGCGAGTCTTAACCTGACTTTCACAAGTCCCAACCTGACTTTCACAAGTCCCCATCCTGGTTGACGTTAAACCAACAGCCAGGTTAGCCAGGGGCAGCTCATCTTTGCATCCAGCCGTGGGCTTGGTGTTGATCGGCCCTGAGCTGATGGCTCCTCTTTTCCTAAATATTTTTTCAGGTGAAAACCCTGTGTGTTGGTAAAACTCAGAGAGGTGGTGGCAGGGTGTGTTTTCAATCAGCGCTTGCTCAGTCTAAACTTAGTTTGTCTCTGACTTTCTGCTTTGGAAAGAGAAGCTGGTTTCATCTCTATTTTCTGTAATCATCTGTTTATTTTACTAGCTTTTCCAAAAAAGCTGCATTTCCCCTGGTGCCTGGCCACCTGTTTTGTACGAGCTGCTGAAGGTCTGAGCTCTTGCTCCGCTTATGCAGAGCAGATTTCTTTCAACAAGCCAAAAGAAACGACACGACTATATACTAAAAAGGAAAAAAAACCCACATGCTGTGCTATTTTGGTAGCAGCAAATTATGCGTCCTACAAATTACCATTGGTTATGAACATCGTCCGTTTGTCTGGATGACAATGTCCTGCATTCAGACACCGCTAATACGGCTGGAGTTAGGATAATACCCATTGAACTCCAAAGCATCTCCTCTTTTCTGAGCCCTGATTTATTCCTACCGGCAAATGTCACATGTAAGTAGAAGTTTTATGGCTGTGTAATTCACAGACTGTTAGGCATCTTATTAGGAAGGACTTGGACTCTTTAAAAAATGACTTGAGGTTATTCCTTTAGTATCTGGGAACTATCAATTCTCTAGATTTTCTTGTTCGCTAGCTTTCTCTTTTCCATTTTTCTTGTCTTCTTTTCTTTTCCTTTTTTTCCCTTTCTCCTACCTTCCCCCCCCCTTTTTTCCCCCCTTATTTGTTTATTGTCCTTCTCTTCCCTTGCTTTCTCTCCTTTTTTCATTCTATTTTCCCTTAAGTTCCTTCTTTCTATTTTCTATGTAGTTATTTTTTGTTTTTCATTCTTTTTCATTTTCTTTTTCTTCTTTCTTTTTCCTTTCTTTTTTCTTTTTCTTTTTCTTTTTCTTTTCTTTTTCTTTTTCTTTTTCTTTTTCTTTTTCTTTTTCTTTTTCTTTTTCTTTTTCTTTTTCTTTTTCTTTTTCTTTTTCTTTTTCTTTTTCTTTTTCTTTTTCTTTTTCTTTTTCTTTTTCTTTTTCTTTTTCTTTTTCTTTTTCTTTTTCTTTTTCTTTTTCTTTTTCTTTTTCTTTTTCTTTCCTCCTTTTCTTTCTTCTTTCTTTCCTTTTCCTTTTCTTCTCTTTCTTTCTTCTTTCTTCTTTCTTCTTTCTTCTTTCTTCTTTCTTCTTTCTTCTTTCTTCTTTCTTCTTTCTTCTTTCTTCTTTCTTCTTTCTTCTTTCTTCTTTCTTCTTTCTTCTTTCTTCTTTCTTCTTCTTCTTTCTTCTTTCTTCTTTCTTTTCTTCCTTTTTCTTTTTTCTTTTTTCTTTCTTCTTTTTTCTTTCTTCTTTTTTCTTTTTTCTTTTTTCTTTTTTCTTTTTTCTTTTTTCTTTTTTCTTTTTTCTTTTTTCTTTTTTCTTTTTTCTTTTTTCTTTTTTCTTTTTTCTTTTTTCTTTTTTCTTTTTTCTTTTTTCTTTTTTCTTTTTTCTTTTTTCTTTTTTCTTTTTCTTTTTTCTTTTTTCTTTTTCCTTTTTCCTTTTTCTTTTTCCTTTTCTCTTTTTCTTTTTCCTTTTTCCTTTTTCCTTTTTCTTTTTTCTTTTTTCTTTTTTCTTTTTTCTTTTTTCTTTTTTCTTTTTTCTTTTTTCTTTTTTCTTTTTTCTTTTTTCTTTTTTCTTTTTTCTTTTTTCTTTTTTCTTTTTTCTTTTTTCTTTTTTCTTTTTTCTTTTTCTTTTTTATTTTTTCTTTTTTTCTTTTTTCTTTTTTATTTTTCTTTTTTCTTTCTTTTTATTTTTGTCTCTGTTTATAATTTCTTTTTCTTTTATTTTTTTTCTTTCTCTTTCTTTCCTCTTTCCAGTAACAAGCAAGGTGAACTGAGGAGTTACTGAAATTTTAATCTTAGTTTCATGAAGATCAGCTCTGAAATACTGCTCTGAAATCATGGTAAGGACTGTTGTACTGTAAATACCTTGAAAGATTACATTGGATTAGATTAGATTGGATTAGATTACATTAGATTAGATTAGATTACATTACATTACATTAGATTACATTAGAATATCTGTAAGAATTTCCCCACCTACAGTATCCTGAGCATATTCAGCATTTGATACTTTACAGTTTTCTTGTCGACTCTAGTAAAAAGTGATAGTTGGCAATACCTCTCCTGAAGTTTGTGCTTCAGAAAGGTAATAAACTTCCAGACATTCCCACGTGTATTGCTGTCTTCTTGTGCCCTAGCTCGTGGTAGTATGGCAGGCTCACTGTGAACCACTTTTCAGGCTGCTGTGCATGAAGAAGCTCCAGTAGCAGTTTTCTGGCTGACTTTGAGTATGGAGCAGAGGAATATCAAGAGGACACCTCTGCCTATAGGATCAGAGCTCCATTTATTCCTGCATCCCACTGCCCTCCCATCCCATGGTGACCTTGCAGAGGTGGTTCATATCCATGTCTTGACCTGGGTGGCCTTTTTATGCAGTAATGCTCTAAGCAGATGTTGCCAGGTGTGAGGTCTTCTGGGAGCTCCTGGGCAGAAGTGGGACTGGGATGAGAACCCTGATCCCTCAGCTCAGCTTTGGTGTCTTTGTGCACCAGAGGAATCCTGGGGTGGAAAGCCCAGGCATCTTTGTCCTGTTCTCTAAGCCCTCTCTGGAGCAGAGTGTCCCTTGCAGCTCTATCAGGGGCAGGTTATGAGCCTTCCAGTTGTGAGGCTCCAGAACTGATATTGTCTTGTCCCACTTTCGCAACAGCCATGGTTTCCTTTCTAATTTTCCTGAGCCAGCTCTTTCACAAACAAGACTGAAGGAAAGAGAACAGCACTTCCATGGGGGCAGTCTGGCTTTCACCTTCCATGCTGTCCGCCACATTCCTGTTAGAGAGCGCCTGGTCCATGTTCTTGAAGCATCTCTCCCCCATAACACATCCAACCTTCTCCCCTCTGGGTTCTTCCCTGAGCTGGTTATCCGTGCCAAGCAGAGGACAGGAGAAAAGCTGCCTTACTGACTGTCTGGGGATAGAACAGTGCTGTGGCCTTGTTCCATGCCAAAGGGATCTGGATGTGGCTCCACTGCCATAAAATATATTAATTATGAGGTCAGAGGCCTCTTCTTTCCTTCTTCTCCTTCCTTCTCTTTTCTTCTACTTTCTTATCCTCCTTCCTTCTCCTCCTTCTGTCTTTTCTTTCTTTTCCTCCTTCTTCCTTCTTCTCCTTCCTCCTCCTTTCTTCTGCTGCTTCCTTCTCGCTTCTTCTCCTCCCTTTTCCCTCCTTCTCCTTCTCCTTCTCCTTCTCCTTCTCCTTCTCCTTCTCCTTCTCCTTCTCCTTCTCCTTCTCCTTCTCCTTCTCCTTCTCCTTCTCCTTCTCCTTCTCCTTCTCCTTCTCCTTCTCCTTCTCCTTCTCCTTCTCCTTCTCCTTCTCCTTCTCCTTCTCCTTCTCCTTCTCCTCCTCCTCCTCCTCCTCCTCCTCCTCCTTCTCTTCCTTCCTTCTCCTTCTCCTTTCTTCTGCTTCTTATCCTCCTTCCTTCTCCCTTCTCTTCTTTCTCCTCCACCTCTGTCATAGCCATTACTGTGTACTGGTGTTGCAGGAGGACCTGGGGACAGATGTGAAGTCTCCTCTACTTTTTTGCCTGGGGTGTTTTTTGCCAGGGTGAGTCCCATCACTACCGCTATGATGTCTTAGGGTTTTGTGTGGCCAGAGAGAGCATCAGCCTTGTACCCCGAGTAGGGTATGAAGTACTGATCATTGCAAAGGTGCTTGCAGAGGGCTCCGGGCCTGGAGAGCCATTTTAAGCTGAGTTTTATCTGTCAGTGATGAGTGCAGGATCTGCTCGGTTGCATCCTCAGATGCTCAGGAGTTGCTTTGCATAGTGTTTCAGGATATAAAACCAAAGCACTGGAAAGGTGGTTTGCTGCCACAGTCTAAGGAAATCTATTGAAAATGGACAGCTTGCTAATTCACCCTGTGCAATGTGTGTATTTCTCCTCTCCTGCTTTCCTGACCAGACAGGCTGAGTGCAGGCTGAAAGAGTTGGGTTGTTCAGCCTGGAGAAGAGAAGGCTCCTGGGAGGCCTTAGAGCAGCCTCCCAGTACCTGAAGGGGGCTACAGGAGAGCTGAGGAAGTATTTTTCCAAGGGTGACAACCAAGTGACAAACCAAGGGGAAATGGCTTTAAATTGGAAAGAGGAAGATTCTAATTAGACATTAGGAAGAAATTCTTCATGATGAGGTGGTGAGGCCTCTTCGTGATGAGGAAGTGTTCCTATTGGGAATTGTTCAAGGCCGGGCTGGATAGAGCCTTGAGCACCCTGATCCACTGGGATTTGTCCCTGCCCATGGCAGAGAGGTTGCAACTGGATGATCCTTAGGGTCTCTTCCAACCCAAACCATTCTATGATTCTCTGACTAAGAATGGCTTGGCCCGTGAGCTGGAGCTGCCACTCAGTATCCTGTACCTTGAGAAGTCCTCTGGTGGCCAAGCCCTGCTGACAGATATCATGTGGAATGTTGTTCCTTGCCCTTCCAGCCCCTCTCATCGTGGATAGAGCAAGTGCTCAGTGCCCTGGGGCAGAAACACCCTGCCCAGGGTGCAAACATCCCACAGAATCCCTGGGTGCCTTGGTTCAGCAAATGCCTCAGGCAGGTTTTCTCAGTGCATTGATGAAATAAGGATGAGAGGGAGAAAGGGAGAGACCTGGACCAGTCCTGGCACACTGGTAGTGGAGCCCCAGACTGTTGGGGTCTTGACAGCGAACAGAGATGCTTTGGGAATGCTGGTGATGGCTATGTTTCCAAGAAGGGACAGAATGGAGGGGTAAAGCCAAGCCTTCCATCTCATGTGGGAGGTGCCTTGCTTGAGCTGGGAAGCTGTATTCGTATATGCAGGGAGCCCAGAGGGGATGCCCATGGCTCCCCTGATTCCAGGAGTCATTGAAAGTGATTTTGGCTGGATCCAGCCCTGGCAGAAGACTTAACTTCTGAAAAGGGATGAATCTCAAAGGATGCTGCCAGGCAGCACGGGCGAGCTCCTGGGGCAAGATCAAGTTTGAGAGGTATAGATAGGAGATTTCTGTTACTTAAAATGAGACACTTACTCATCCCACCGAGTTGGAACTGGCATGAGATGGCATTTAAACTTCTTTAGAGCCTTTTCCATTCCATTTGGGTCAAAACCCTTGAGCAGAAGCAGGGCCCCTCTCCTCCAGGTGACTTTGAGAGACTGTCTAATGATTTCTGGAACATGTGCGTGTAAATCTCTACCTACAGGTCTCTCAACTTTTGGCAGTGGATAGAAATTAAAGGCTGTTTTTGTTTTAAGGGTTGGAAGGGTTGCAATGTGCATTGGCAAATTTAACAAATGCTCTACAGAGCACCTAAAAGGGGACGTGTATATTTGTGCACACAGTGCGGAGGGGGAGCGCACGTAGGTGAGACCATTAGCACTTCTCAGAAATCGCAGTTCTCCTCTGGAAGCCTACGTGAACACCACTTTCTGGGAGCCTAATTTAAATCATCTTTGCTCAGTTTTGTCCTATCCATTATTTCCAGCTGTCATGTTAAGTGCAACGAAGACTCTTCAAGGGGCTTCTTTCTGTTTCACTCTAATAATCCCAGAAACAGGCACTGGTCCCTTTGTCTGGGGCTCTCTCTGATGGCTCTCAGTGTTCAATTTGCTAGAGAGGAAACACTTTGTGGAACAATAGGACAATCAGCACTGCAGCAGCTCGAGTGCTGCCATCCTGCCCTTGAAGAGGCAGGAGAGGAACGAGGTGTTTTGGCCATCATAGCTAATGACTCTGGGAAAAGCTTTGGTGGCGCTGAACAAAGATGATCCTGGCTTGCAAAAATAGATGCTTTCATTCCATTTGCTCCAAAATTTGTTGGAGTTTAGTATGACCTGTGGTGCTCAAGGAGAGCGATAAGCTCTGGTGTTCAGATCTGGATTAGGGCTTGGAGTCTGAGTCCAACAAGAGGATCCAAGCCTTGCATTTCAAGGTCAGGATGAAATCCAGGAGAGATAAAGTGTTTTCCAACTTCCTTGGCTTGTGGAGGAGTTAGTAGTGTCCAGTGGTGGATCTTCCCATTAAGAGCAGATCCTTGGGAAAAGAAAAGGCTGGTGGAAGACCAGGGATGTGTGTTTTAGTGCTGCAGTCCAGGAGGAGACAAATATCTCCCCTGCATCCTTAGGTGTCCGTAGCTTTGGACTAGGAGTGAACCAGAAGACTTCTTAAGGACTCTTTCAGTACTTTGCTGGGATAGCCTTTACCTCTTCCTTCAGAGGTGTGTAAGGCATCCTGTGCCTACCTCAGCAAAGGCTTGGGGGAACTGTACCATCAGTTACTGTTCCAGGCCTCATGAATCTCTGCTTCATAAATTCTCTTTGCTAATCAGCTCGAGGTAGCTAAAAGTACCCTAAGTACAGCTAAAACTACCCTAAGAATGCTGCACTGGGGGTAAGAGACTGTTTATCAGTTAAAAACAGTCCTGTGACAACACTTTTCTAGAGGTATTAGGGGAAAAGAGGTGTAAAGATGGAGTTTGATGTTGTTTTCAGGATGTGTTGCTTATGTTGCTTTCTCGTCCAGCCCTCTGGTCCTGGATGTGATGTGATAGAGGAAGGCACCAAGACTGCGTGGTGGAGGGAGTCCTTACTCCCACAACTGTTTCAGGGATGACTTGGAAAGCAGTCGAAGGAGGCTGCAGAATGCATCTTTTCTATAGGTACATGAAGATATGAGCCATTATGGTAACTTCAAGGGTCACGAAGATGATCAGAGGGCTGGAGAACCTCCCATACGAGGACAGGCTTGTTTAGTCCAGAGAAGAGAAGGCTCTGGGGAGACCCTAGAGCAACCTCCTAGTACTTAAAGAAGGCCTACAGGAAAGCTGGGGAGGGACTCTTCAGCAGGGAGCACAGGAATAGGACAAAGGGAAACAGTTTTAAGCTGAAAGAGGGAAGTTTGAGATTTTAGGAAGAAATGTTTTCCTGTGAGGGTGGTGAGGCCCTGGCACAGGTTGCCCAGAGAAGTGGTGACTGCCCCATGCCTGGAGATGTTCAAGGCCAGGTTGGATGGGGCTTTGAGCCCCCTGATCCAGTGGGAAGTGTCCCTGCCCATGGCAGGGGGCTTGGAACTGGATGGACTTTAATGTTGCTTCGAACCCAGACCATCCTGCGAGTCTATGATTCTATGATTCTATGGCTGGAACTGTTAATTAATGCTTTAAAATACATAAATAACCAGGAGGAAAATAACTTTTCAAGTAAGTTTTAAAAGTAGAAGTAAATTTTGATTTTTAAATTTGCACTACTCATGCAGAAGCTCAGGACAATTGCTTCTGAGTTTAATCCTGAAGTTGATCCTTACAGCAACCACTACCAGAAGTTGTTTTGCACTGTTTTTCTGTTGGCCAGCACTGCATTTCATCTGCCATCACACTGCTTATGAGTTTGTGTGGCCTTGAAAATCTTATTGAACCAACTTATAAGGCACCAATTTCAGGAATTAAAAAAGCAGTTAAAAAAATGCTATTAAAAAAGCAGTTGATATGAGACAATTTTTGCTCAGTCCTATATGGCTGGGGATGTCCCAGGTTCATAAAAATCCACTCAAATTGTGCTCTGTCTCTGGGTAAATCCCTGTGCAAAATATCCCCTTGCCTGTTAGCACGGCCTTTGAATACTCACAGATGCTTCCCATGAAGTCCTAGGTCTGGAACCAGGTGGAAAGCTTAGAATCTCAGGAAAACGGTCATGACAAAATCTGGGCTTTTTTAGCTGATGCAGTTATGGGACTAAAAGTTGCCATCTGGACCTCTGAGCAATCCCAGAGGAAAATAGAATGGCTCAGTGTGTTTACAAGGGAAAAAACCCACTGAGCTCATGGTGTTGAAGGCACTGTGATGGCTTTGGGGTTTCTTGTGGGTCAGAGCTGCAGCCTTTCCTCCTGCCCGCCAGCAGCTCTGGCTGGGACTGGCAGTAAGCTGAAACTGTGGCTGAGGAGAGAGCTCACCCTCTGCTTTTCCTTCAGAGGCAAGGAAGGTGGATTGTTTTCTGGCAATAAAATTTCCTATTGAAAAATTGAATGCTTCCCTCTCGTGCTTGTGGATGGGATGCCCGGGGAAGCAGAGCACGTTGGTTCCAATTACCAGCACAACGAGGCCAACTACCACAGTCAGACAGGATTTTTTACCTTTTCACACGTATTATTTTCTTCTTTTTTAAATTTTTTTTATGTATGTAATGAATTCAAAGCAGAAGCCCAGCCAGCAAAACTCCCTTTGATTTGTTCACATATAAATATTTTAAGTCCGAATATGTGCCTAATCACTCAAATTAATTGAAGTTGCTACCTCGATTTAGTCAAAAAGAGATCCCAAAGAATGCAGACTCATTCCATGCTCCCCATCATATATAGGGATGTCTTATTTATGTCTGAGATTTTACTAAGCTCTGCTTAGTAGCACACCTGCAGGGAAAGCTCAGAGTGGTTAATATCAATCCCAACCCAAAAGTGGCATCATGAGATCATTAAGAATGTAAATAGTATTGTGGGTGTGTGAACAGGAGTGTTGCTTCCCTTCAGTGCTGTGTCCCATGCACATTGAATGCTGTGAAGCTGAGCACATCTGATGTTTCTGGCTATTCCAGAGAGTTACAGCTCCTGCATTCATGTCCAATGTTTACACTTTCTGCCTGGGTGAGATTTCCACGTGGAAAAAGATGTTTCTTGAGATACATCATTGTAGGAGCTACATGGGAATCAGTCAGGAGCAGTGTCTGTCAACCATGAAGGACAGAGGTGTCATAAGAAAGTAGAAAGGAGCTCAGGAGAGCAGAGCTCATTCCAACATTAGGCACAGGTTTTCTGTGCAGGATGTCTTACATGGTTGTCTGGGGTAACTCTTCCTCATCAGTAAAATGCTTCCCACGGTGTGTCTGCCCCATCCATTTGAGGTAGGAACTCCTTTGATGTGTTTCTGTACAGTCCCAGAGGTTCAGTGATGCTGACCTTGCTTGGGGCCATAAGTCACCTACAAACCAAATACTCATGGTGGCAGTGACAAGAGATTTGTGGTATGAGGGTCTTTCCCTTGATCTTTTTGATATAAGAAGACCTGTTTCCAGCAACAGGGATTTCCTGATCCTGCCATGGTACATCTGTTTATTAATCAAGGTGGATCATCCAGTCCATCCTGTAGCCCATGCACACTTGCTCCTGCAAGTCCTTCGACAAGGAGTTCTGCAGATCCACCATCTGCTGCAGGGAAACCATCTCTGTTTCCTTGTCTTGAGCCTCCTGCCAGCTTAATTTGGTGACTCTTGGTGAGTGGAGGGAGTCTGGCAGTCATCAGAAGGTGGTAAAGTTGCCCATCGTAGCAGTTGACCCAGTTGATGGCTTGTTTCACTGTGAGGCTATGAAGAACAAACCTCCTCTGGGCACCCCAGTAGAAGGCAACTGGGAGAGAGCAGAGAGCAGAGGCACTGGTTTTAGGGACTTGCCCTGGGCAGCGGTCTGTACATGTAGAAGAACATCATGGAACAAAACGTGGCTGTCTGAGGGTAAAAGAGGCAGGTTAGTGAAGGTGACAAGAGCAGAGGGGGACGTAATCATCATATCAATATGATGTAGTCACTCCCATTTTCAATTTCAGGTACTGAAAGGGGGTAGAACCGCTGAATTCACGTGTTAAAATGGACTAGGATCACATAGCTGCCTGGTTTAGTTCTACAGGGACTCGCACCAGTACTACTCATCTAGAAAAAGCCATGAGGAGCACCAGCACTGCTTATCCTTTGGGCTCTCCTTCTCCTGAGCCGTTTCCCTGCCTGCATGGCCAGTGTGGCTGGCCCAGTCTTCAGGCAGTGTTAGCTGTGGCTGCAGACGGGGCCGTAGGCTCCAATTTGCATGCTGCTTTCTGCCAATATCCAGCAGAGCACAAAGATCTCATTCAGGCAGCTGGTTTGACTACAAGTGCACACCCTTTCCAGAGCACGCTTGAGGCAGGTGGTGCTGCTCCAGGACCAGGCTATTGCATCCCCACGTTCCTCTTGATATGTAAAATGGGAGCATGCATCTCTATTATTGTTTGCATCCCAATGTCACCTGCAGGTCTTCAAGCAGGATCCCCACCTTCCTACTGGGTTGCAAAAAGCCTCAAGAGAACCAAAGCCTGCCCTAAGAAGATGGCAGTCAGAGGCAAGGGGTGGCAGGCAGATGTAAACAGCTGGAGGACAGTGAAAAAATGATCCTGAAATGTCCACGGGAGATGTCCCAGCACTCACAAAGTGGCTTATAGAATGTGGAAATGTTCAGTATACATCTATGTGATTGCAAAAGCTGCACATTGTTCTGTGTGTGATTGAGAAATAGTACACGATCATTAGGAGCTGGAACAGGAAGACCTGGAGGGGCAGAGTTAAGTATGATTATGCAGCCCAGCCCATGCATTTCTTCACTTTGGAGAGCTACACGGCATAATTTCATCACATTTATACACAGCTAGTTGGCACACGGTTTGATATGCAAATAAAACCATCATAAGTATCAAAGATTTAAAGCTGCACTTTCCCCTGTCATGCCACAATCCTTGCTTTTCTGGTCAGTCTAATCTGCTCGATTAGTCCTTTCATCATCTTGTGTTTTGAAGAAGTGATGTCTCTTTCAAAGAATATCTGTCCAACATATATTAATCAGTTAATTTTTCTGCATGGGATGAAAAACAAGGATGGGGAACAAAGAGCCCAGAGGATCAGATGTGGTGTGTGGCCAAGTGATTGTTTAGGGGTAACACGGCGATGTGTCATGTGTGGCCTGTGCTCGGTCTATAAAGACCTCTCTAGCTCCTGGCAAGAAATGCATTTCCTACCAGAGATACTCAGTTTATGCAAAAGATTGAAGTGAAATTTTCTTAATATAAGTAATGGAGCATCTGTAGTAGACACCAGTGAAATGTCATTTCCAGGCTGAGCTTTCTAGATCAAGGATGCTACAGGCAATCATGCCAAAGGATGTTTTTAATTCAGAAGATTAAGCTTAAGTAGTTTAAGAATGGGAGAGAGTGTGGCTAGACTCAATATTTTTATGTGCAAGGACAAATTGAAAGTGTTGACTTGTTTGCTGGTAACATCAAAGGTCACACTGAACTTGGGACACCTGGATGCTTTATATGGTTTACCCTGAGAAGCAAGTTCATTGGGATTTTTGTGTTACGATCTCGGGTGAATGTCTTTTACTATCACTGTAGTTTTTTAATTAGATGCATATCATGCAATATCACGAAATATATTTTATTGGAGGGGACTATGACCAGGTGTGTGATCATCACAGCAGTTTTCTTCTAGTTTTGCTGTAGAAGAGCTTGGTGTGTGGTTTTTGGGTCTAATCCAGGTCTGGCAGCAGTTCAGTGCATAGGAGTGAATTGAAGCAGAGTAATGCATGTGTGTGGATACAGAGCAGGAATTCCCAAACGGTTCCTGAATTTCCAGAGGCTTCCCAAATCCCAAAGCATGTCATTAGCAGTGGAGCATATCTCTCCATTGGGGACCTTACTCCTCTCTGTCAAACCCCTGCTTGACACTGCTGGTTCTACATGGGTGAGGTGTCCCCAGGCTTGCTGTGCAGTCACAAGCCTGGGTGCCCCATTTCTAACCCCATGTGGGAGACCTGCCCCTCAATACCAGACAACGAGGGTCTTCCTGTTGGCAACATGGCCGTGTCCTTTCAGGGGGATAAGTTTTGGATTTCTTCAGGTTGTACCAAAGCTGTGTTTGACTGCCACCATCTGTCTTTACTGTCTCTGTCTTTTTTCATTGATTTTTACCAGCGCTGGAATTCTCGGTGCAAGACAGACATGGATCTGTTGGAGCAGGTCCAGAGGAGAACACAGAATTGATCCAAGGGCTGGAGCACCTCTCTGATGAGGACAGGCTGAAAGAGTTGGAGTTGTTCAGCCTAGAGAAGGGAAGGCTCCAGGGAGACCTTAGAGCAGCCTTTGACTACTTATCAGGGTCTTACGAGAAAGCTGAGGACAGACTTGTTAGCAGGGCCTGTAGCCACAGGACAAGGGCTCATGATTTTAAACTGAAAGAGGGGAGATTCAGGCTAGATAGAAGGGAGAAATTTTTTTTTGTTGAGGGTGATAAAACACTGGCACAGGTTGCCCAGAGAGGTGGTGGATGGCTCATCCATGGAAAAATTCAAGGTCAGGTTGGAGGAAGCTTTGAGCAACCTGAGTTGAAGACGTCCCAGCTCATTGCAGGAGGGTTGTACCAGATGGAACCTTTAAAGGTCCCTTCCAACACAAGGCATTCTGTGATTTTTGTGGTTAGGCAGTGGACTGCTGGTGGTTCCTAAAATTTTCAAAAAAATGCATTATTTTCCTCCACCTCCAGCCAATTAATCACAAAACTGACTGGAGGAGAAAGGGAAATGGTGCTCATTATCAGCTGAGGATCAGATAAAATGCTGTGTATCACGAGATTCACAGTAAAGTCATGACACTGGCAACACTAGGCTAAGATTTTTGGTTGAGGCTTGTGGTTTCTTTGCCTTGCTCAATTAAACAAAACCTGCCGAAGTGCCGATGGAGAGCTCCTGTCTATCTGTTCTCATACTTCCAGCTGCTTCTCCTTGAATTATTCATGTTTGGTAAGTGATCTGCAAACAGCTCCTGTGATCTCTCTGTGATCTGTGCCTGTGTGAGACTCACCCCTGCTTAGGTCAGGGCTTTTTCTTGTTTCCTTCCTCATGGCAGGGTATCTGTGGGAATCTCTGGATTGCTCACCACCTCCTTCTGAGTAACCAAGCCATATATTTATAATTTACGCGGTGTGATTTATTCGGCTGTCCCAGGCACACATTGTTATCACTGAATAAGCGAGAAGACTCCGTGCAAACACCTGTATTTGTTGCCTTGACAAATCCTATTGTCAAATAATATCAAGGAGCTGCAGAGGCACTTGTAGGGCAAATGTGTCCATGAAGAGAAGGCAGTGCTGCTGCCTTCTTGCTCACCACAGGTTGCATTTCACCTGCGTGTGCATCTCAATAGAGCTTTACTGGGCTGAGATACACATATATATTTGTGTGTGTGTTTGCTTGTTTCCCACAAACTATGCTCTGTTTTTACTTTCATTTTTTCAGATTTGTTCTTGGAAAGAGGTCTGTAAAACTCATGTGAAGGGCAATTTATGGTCAGGCAATCAGCAGGTGTCTTGTTTACTTTGCAATCCATATCACCAGCAAAACAGGCTGTATGCACACACATCCCAGGGAGGCCTCAGATCTGCCCCTCCAGTATAGTCTGCTTCATCCCAGTGTACTATGATAAACCAGTTGGCATTTAGGGATGAGGACTGGGATGCTTCAGGAGCCTGTTTCCACACAGAGCTAGAGCTATGGTCTGAGCAAGACAAGACTGAGCAGAAAGACAGGGATGTCCAAGTCTGCTTCCACAGATGAGGTGGGGTGGTTTGAGTGCAGAAAGCTCAATCTAGGGTACCTACATAGAAACATAGAATCACAGAATCATGGAATGGTTTGGGTTAAAAGGGATCTCAAAGTCCATCCAGTTCCAATCCCTCTGCCATGGACAGGGACATCTGCCACTGGATCAGGGGGCTCAAAGCCCCATCCAACCTGGCCTTGAACACCTCCAGGGATGGGACAGCCAACACTTCTCTGGGCAACCTGTGCCAGGGCCTCCCCACCCTCACAGGAAAACATCTCTTCATAAGATCTTATCTAAATCTCCCCTCTTTCAGCTTAAAACCATACCCCCTTGTCCTGTCCCTGCACTCCCTGATAAGAGCCCCTCCCAGCTTTCCTGGAGCCCCTTTCAGTGCTGGAAGGCTGCTCTAATCTTTGGATGGGAAAAGGTCCGTGTAGGGTACATTTTTTTACAGTACCCCTGAGGAGAAACAGTACCTTGCCTAGGATACCCCTCACCTACAACATAACTGGAATAGAGAATTTGATAAAATATCCTGTATCTCTGCATTCTTGAAAGAGGGTTTTCTATTAAACCTTAGCAAAATTACTGGCCTTGTTAACTAACATGGATGTAATGAACCACAGCAGGGTTACTCAAGAGATTTGGGCTTTGTAAGACTGCATTGTTTCTTTAAATGAGAGAAATAATTTAAGCAAACAAACGAACAAAGAATTTCTGGAAATTAAAGTACGGCATGAATGGGATTATTTTGCTCCTCCTCTGTTTAACAGGAGCAGTGCAGTGAACAATTGTATGGCTAACCTCAGAAATCTATCCATGGTAACTAGTCACAGGAGAGAAAAATAGACAGCCTACCACCAGCTTGGTATTAAAGTTATATTTTCCATTTTTTCCACGGTTCTGGGCCAGTCGGGGACTTTCCATGAGCAGTCAGCGTGGCAGAAATCCCCTTCTGCTTTGTAGCAACCACGGCTGCTGAGCAATGTAAGATCTGATCCTGGTTTTGGCTTTCATGGGTTTTGGTCCCAGTTTGCAGTGGGATTAGCCTCCTGCTGAATGCATCCCTCTGGACCGTGGGTGTGTGATGTCCCCTTGTCCGTTCCACCCCCTGCCTGAGGCTTGCTGGTGATGGGGTCTGGTGGAGGAACCTCATCCTTGGTTTCAGCACCTCTACAAGGTACCGGATGTTGAACCCCCAACTGTATATGGGGTCTGTGCAAGTCCTGCATGATCTGTGTGGCTGCAGGCAAGTCCCACAAGAGCCTGAAAGAAGGACAGAAAGGCTTTGCCAGCCTGGAGTTCATCCAAAAATAAATAAACCAGAAATACTGGGCCTTCAGGCTCGATTGTCTGTTCCTCAAAAGACATTTTTGGAAAGGATCACTGTGCTTTTGTTCTTCCATTAGGCAAGTGAGGAGAGAACATTGTTTTCCTCTCCTCATCCGTTTCCCTTATAGGGAAAGAAGAAGGACTTGGCCACCCCGAGGTGACCATCTCAAGGGACCTCTCAAAACAAAGGGATGTGTGGAGAAAAGTGCTGTCATCTTGTCCCTGTCATCCTCTTCCCTCCCTTCACCCTGCTCTTGGCACAGCTGTGCCTGCCCGGGGCTGGCGTGCCGCGTGTCACTGCCAGCTGACAGTGAGCACAGAGGGTTGTTCCTAGGCTTCCTTCCTGAAAACCTGGCAAACTTATCTTATCTCCAGGTTTATCACTTGCTGTAGATTTGGCAAGGCAACCCTGGAGTCTGTTTTCTGCCAGGAAGGTGTGTTAGCTCTGGGACGGTGTTGACAGTGTACGTGTCCACGTGTGATGTCTTGGCTAAAGCAGTACTCCTGAGGACCATCTTTTTGGTGCTCCTGGAGGTGGCCTGAAGCTCTGTGGACACATCTATCCTGGTGTGGATCCTCTTCTGCGTGCTGCAGGTGTCCATCCATGAGAGAACACCTGTGGGTTGAAGAGCATCTCGCCAGCCACGCTCTGCATGACCCTTGCGTTCCCTCCCCATACAGGAATACGAGGCTGGCACATGGAGCTGGAATGCAGGGGTTTTAGTTATAGGTTGTGTAGTTGTCTTTACAAAAGTCTGAAGTAAGACAAACCTATCTTGTTTTGCCCAGGCTCCACGGCTGACCCTGCTGAGAGCCCCTGAGATACTGAACTCTATGGGAGCGGAGACAACTTGACTGCACTCAGCACCTTTCAGGATCAAGCCCTAGGTAATTATTCTAATTCTCTGCCTGGATGATGAGTGAAATTTGATGTTCTGAGCTATGCAGACCATCTGAAATTACGTTCCTAGTTGTCCATCCCACGAATCTGTGGATTTCTTTCCCCTCTGAATGTTGTCGCTTTGTAGATCAGTGGCTTGATAATACAATTAAAACAACTGTTCCCTAAAAAATAAAGCAACATATCTCCTTTGCATTCCTAGTTGGGAAGTTCTTTTGAAGTTAAATGACAGAAAGATGCAAAATCAAACCAAAAATAAAAGTTTTTTACTCCTATCAGAAGAAATCAAAGGCTTAAAAAGATTAGAATTTGTTGGCGAGGATGCTTGTTCGGGTCAGACTTTTAAGAAGGGCTCAAAACCTGCAGCTGCAGGATCCTGCTTTTAAAAATAAACCTTGCAACTATTTTGCCCAGAAAAATAAATTGTGAAAATCTTATTTACCCAGGTTCACAGCAGCTGCATTCTCTCCTCCAAACCTGGCCTCACTGTTATGCCTTTGAGAAACTTTAGATCTTTGTTCCAAGTGGACAGATGGAAATCAAAGAGCTTAGGGCCAAGCAGTGCTCTGCTCTGTGTCCTCGTGGAGATACGGTGCCAGCCCTTGCCTGGCTGTGCATGGGAAGGATTTGACCCAAGGTTTGTTCTTCCAGCCCAGCAAGGCCGGCTCAGACTCAAAGTGCGATCTTGAGAAGTGAGGATCTCAGGAAAGAGTTTTGAGAGGAATAAGAAGGAAGCCAGCAGGATGCTGTGGATGTTACTCTGAAGCACTAAGGATGAAGGATTTCCTGCAGGGTGGGCTTCCTGAGCAAGATGCTATTCCTTACAAAATTTTCTATGCCGATAAGAGTATCAGTCATCAGAGAGTTATAAATTGTCACCCTGTCTACTGGATATTTTCCCCCAATAAATTGGTTAATAAAAACCAGCTTCCCCCTAATGTTGGCAGAGGTTAAAGTCCAGCTCCAAAGATCAGGGTGGCACAAGGGCAGATTGTGGGTCACTGGCCACTCTCCCAGAGCATTCTCTCCGTGCAGGAACAGAGGGTTATTCTCCATCCCTTGCAATTCTGTACAGTGACATTTTCAGGACCCAGGCCTGAGGACTTTGACTGGATTGCTTCCTGTTTTAAGAATCTCATTTCAAAAGCTCTATACGTGGCATTGTGCAGCGAATTAAAAAAAACAACCAACCCATATCCTTCTCTCTCTCGTGTTGTGATGGGTGGTGGGGAGCTAAGATGACATTTCCAGTAGGGAAGGAGGAGATACAAATGGTGACACAAGCTCAGAAACTGAAAGAGAGAAAAATGAGTAATGAGAAGGAAGAAATACGTTCACAATCAGGGCTGTGGTGCCGTATTTTTTCCACATCCACTTTGAATTTGTGGGTATAGGGTGCTTTCTGGGTGCTTAAGATCATATGTTCTATATGTTTAAACCACTGCTGTCAAAGCTTAGAGAGTAACTAAACCAAAAAGGTCACAGGTCAAATGGATGTTTTCCAGTTGACCGGAGTGCAGCGTAAATCTTGGGGAAGGAAATAACCAAGCAAACATCCACCAGCCCTGTGTCTGCATCCCTCACCCTGATGCTGGCTGCTGGTGGCAGGTCCTAGTAGGACCTGCAACCTGGTGGCAGAGCTGGGCAAGCAGGAAGCTGCCTGCCTCAGTGTCCTGAAATATTCTGCAGGAAGCATCCTCTCCCCAAAAAATCTTTATGCAAATTTATCAGTATCAGATCTGGATTTGATCTAGGTCAGTGATTAGGAGAATCGACAGGTTGCATCCAGTGAGTAAGGTAAGAGATAAAACATCTGCCTGTTGAGGAGCCTGGGCTGCAGACTCATCCTAAGCCCCTGCAACATATCTTCAGAAGAGAACTGATCTATGCTGCTGTGCACCCTCAGCAAGTTTGGTGGAGGGAAGGGATGGGATCCGGAGGAAAGGGATGGGATCCAGAGGGACTTGGACAGGCTGGAGAGGTGGGGCTGAGTGAACATCATGGAGTTCAACAAGGCCAAGTGCAATGTCCTGCACTTGGGTCAGGGCAATCCCAAGCACAAATACAGGCTGTGAGAAGAACAGATTGAGAGCAGCCCTGCAGAGGACTTGGGGGTACTGGTGGATGAGAAGCTCAACAGGAGCCAGCAGTGTGTGCTTGCAGCCCAGCAAGCCAACGGAGTCCTGGGCTGCATCCAAAGCAGTGGGACCAGCAGGGTGAGGGGGGGGATTCTGCCCCCCTTGCTCAGCTCTGGTGAGACCTTCCTTGGGGAGTCCTGTCCTCACATCTGGAGTCCTCAGCACAGGAAGGACATGGGTCTGTTGGAGTGAGTCCAGAAGAAGCCATGAAGATGATCTGAGGGCTGAAACAACTTCCCTATGAGGACAGGCTGAGAGAGCTGGGCTTGTTCAGCCTGGAGAAGAGAAGGCTTTGGGGAGACCTTAGGGCAACCTCCCAGTACTGAAAGGGGCTCCAGGAAAGCTGGTGAGGGGCTCTTGATCAGGGATTGCAGGGGTAGGATGAGGAGGAACAGTATTAAACTGAAAGAGGGGAGATTGAGACGAGATCTTAGGAAGAAATGTCCTCCCTGTGACGGTGGGGAAGCCCTGGCACAGGTTGTCCGGGGAAGCTGCAGCTGCCCCATCCCTGGAGGTGTTCAAGGCCAGATTGGTTGGGGCTTTGAGCCCCCTGATCCAGTGGGAGGTGTCTCTGCTCATGGCAGGGGGGTTGAAACTGGGTGGGCTTTAAGGTTCCTTCCAACGCAAACCGTTCTATGATCCTGTGATTTGTACAGGCAACGTTCCCAGGGAGCACCAAGGCAAGAACATCTCTGCCATCGCCTCACACGGCTCTCACAAAGTCCCCCTCAGGTTTCGGCGTGGCCGATTGCTCTTCGATGTGTTGTAATGTGAAAATAAGGATAGATAAAGGCAAAATGTTCTGGGAGCAATGCCAAGTCAAAGGCACTGCATTATTAAGAGATCTGTATCTGGATAACTATTTATGTTCTTTAACAACTTTTAAGAGAAAATATGGCGTTTACAGGATCAGATTGGGATCATCCTAAGAAATAGAGCTCTCCTTTTAAAATTGTATTGCGTTTATTATTATTATTTTAATAATAATAATATTTCCCCACTGAAGCCATATATGAGAATATTATCTGCGTAGGAGCTGAAAATGAACCTGGAATGATCTGTGTATTTTTTTGGAATGATCAGCGTATTTTTTAAAGGCACTTTACAAGTCACTTGGCATTGGAAAAGGTACAACTATCCATCAAAGCAAGGCTTGGGGGTAAAATAATTAGAAATCACACAACCAGAGCAAAGGAAGATTAGTGCTAAAATTAGAAGCCATAAAGTTGTTTTTAGATTAGGCTGGAATCTAGGCAGGCTGTTTTATTGTACTGTGTTACTTAAGAAAATGCCAGGTGAGAGGAGTGAATTGCCTGCATTTGGTTGTGTAGCAATGAAAATGCTATCTCTAGTGCTAGGTAGGATGATCTACGAGATAATTTTAAGGGAAATCCTTAGGGAATGGAAGTACAATCTCCATGAGAGATGACAAGCTACTAAAGGAGCTGGGTTCAGTGCTGGGCTCCTCTTCCCACTCCCCAGAGACATCCTGAAAGGTTGGTTTGCTCCTAGGTTTGTTTCAGGGTTGTAGTGGACAGATGCCCAAGTTGCATCAAGAAACCATGGTGGGATGGCCAGGTTAGGTAGAGTGGGTGTGGGTTGGAGCTGCTCAGATGGTTCTTTGGGGCCAGATAGCAATGTTAGGTAGGACATAGCAGCCTCATCACTCCATGTGTCAGCTGGAGCTCCTTATGCATGAACAGGAATGAATCCTTGGCCAGGGCAGGTCTATAGAAATGATATGTGGGCTGGAACAAGTCTCCTATGAGGGAAGGCAGGGAGAGTTGGGGTTGTTCAGCCTGGAGAAGGCAAGGCTCCAGGGAGACCTTGTAGCAACCTTCCAGTATTTAAAGGGGGCCTACAGGGAAGATGAGGATAAACTTTTTTGTAGGATCTGAAGCAATAGGACAAGGGGGAGTGTTTTTACACTAAAAGAGAGGCGATTCAGGCTAGATATAAGGAAGACATTCTTTACACTGAGTGTGGTGAAACATTGGCATGGGTTGCCCAGAGCGGTGGTGGAGGCCACATCCCAGGGAGCACTCAAGGTCAGGTTGGGTGGAACTCCTAGCGACCTGATTGAGTTGAAGGTGCAGGGCTTTGGACTGGATGGGCTTTAAAGGCTCCTTCCAACCCAAACAGTTCAGTGATTCTATGATCAGCCACATAGGCTGTATTATATCTAGAAAGTGTGTAATTTAGTGGGACCCACCTTTACTCTCAGCTGGCATCAGCTCAGAGGTGCATGTGTCTCTCCAGGGCTGGTCTTTGGCCCTGTTGCACCATTAGTTTCCAACAGGCCTCCTTTAATTAACAGTCATGTCAATTAAACTTACTGCATTGTGTGCTGTGTTTTGGGAAAAGGGACATAACTAAAGTGCTGAAGACAGGGCATGGCTGGGGATTTGCTTCTCCCTGTGTGCAGGTGCTGGGAGCTTCTCCTTGCCATGGTGGGCTGGGACACAAGATCCTGCCACTGTAACAGGAATTGGATGATTTCTTTTGGTCCTGGTGAGAAAGGAGCCAAAAATCTGTGTCCCATTTGGCACGTGAGTACTCATAGTGTGATGGGAGTAAGGTGGAGAAGAGGACAAGGAGAAATGACATGGGACAGCTCTAATGTGAAAAGTGTCTAAACAGATGAAGACCTTTGGTCTGGAGGAGAAGGAGCTGAGGAGTAATCCAAGTGGGGTGAGTAACCCCTGCGTGGTGTGGAGGTGGATAGAGAAGAGTTATGTGTTGTCTCGCGTCTAGAGAAGAACTGTGAAATGACTGGACAGAGGCC
Source organism: Dromococcyx pavoninus (assembly GCA_033558185.1). Taxonomy (NCBI): domain Eukaryota; kingdom Metazoa; phylum Chordata; class Aves; order Cuculiformes; family Neomorphidae; genus Dromococcyx; species Dromococcyx pavoninus. Next base: position 146,592 of record JAUMJL010000007.1, read on the forward strand.
TTAAACAGGAGGACATGGTCTTTTATAAAACATGTAATTAAAATGTGGACCTCGTTGCCACAGGATGCCGTGGATGCCAAAAGTATAAATGGCTTCAAAAGCCAATTAGAGAAATTTGTGGATGAAGGTTCCATCATCCCACCAGACTGGGAAGCATCTTGGCCTCTTGCTGTCCATCAGGAACATATGCTGAGAGAAGCAGTCCATGTAAGTCCCATTTCATACACCCCTTTGTCCCTCTCAGAGCTGGGATCTTGGGCTGGAGGACCTTGGGCACTTGCTCTGGTGTTCATGCAGTTGGAAGGCAAGGAAATGGACCTATAGACTGGACTTGGCCAAAAGGGGCCAGGTGGGTATGGTGGGGTGTGACATTCCCTAACGTATCAGGAAGCCTTCCCCTGCAAGTTGGCTTACCCCAGCATGCCTGGCCAAGGAAGGAGAGCAGATCCAAATGAGTTAAGATCCTCTAGAGAAAATGTCCTACCACCAAATTCCTCCTATGTTCAAGTGAGCAACCTGAGAGGGTATGGGGTAGGGAGGAACCAGCATGCTCTGTATATAAATGCCTTCAGAGAAGAAGTGTCTTGGCACCAAGAGGCTTTCTGATAGTTGGGAACATGAGTGAGAGGTTGGAAGGTCAGGCCAGAGATGGCCAACTGAACGTTCCTGTCACCCAGGGAAAGGTGAATTCTTCAGGGCCGGTGTCTTGAAATGGGGAATTTGGGGATTTCTGGGAGAGAAACCTGAACCCTGTGGGATGTGCTTGTCTCAATATGGATGTGGCTGGACAAAGCCCTTCACCTGGTCCCACCAGAGGTACCAAACAGAAGGGTCTCTATGTTCCCTCCTGGTTAGGAAGCACCAGCCCTCTGAGACCACCCACAGCATCTGTCAGCACGTGCATTTCCCCGTGCTTGCAGTGGGAGAGTGGAGTCGAGCAGACTGCCTCCTTCCCCCTAAACCACTCCCCACTGAGCCTCCAGCCCGGTGAAAGCAGGACAACTCCTCATTGACTCTTCGTAGCCCAAGAACAGAGCCTTGGAAAAGTCCAGCAACAGGGACTTTACTAATTCCAAATAATGACTTCGAAATACTGACTGAGGAGAACAATTGGGCACCATCAAACAATGCAAACAAAAGAAATGCCCTGCATTGTAGTAGCAAATGAAGCTGAATTTGGTCTGGTGGAGAACCTTTCATATTCAGAGCATTTCAAAGCCCTTTGCAGATTAATGAGCTGCTTGCTGACAGGGCTGGTGAGCTCGTCATTATCTACCCAACAATAGCTGGTGTGGCAGCAGAGGAGGACCTTCTCCTGGTGGGAGAGGGGATGGTGGCCGGGATGCTGTGGTTATCCTGTGATTTAACTATTTTCTCAGTGCTGTTACATCACGCTAGCTTTTGGATGGGTACTAAGGTGGTCAGGCAAGACCTGGCTGTGATTCCTCTGTTGTCCTGATGCTTCTGTAGCTGTGAGTCGGTGTAGCAGCATCCCATCAGCGCTCTGGACTGGGCATGCTGGGAAATGTGAGATAAACAGGATTTGTTTTGGAAGGGAGAAAGTGGCTTGAAGCACCTAGGACAGTCTGCAGCATGAGATTATTCTTTCCTTCTTGAAACTGTGCAGATTCACAGTGTCCCCGGGTGTACCTATGGATCTACTCATCTTGGCATCACTTAGAGGGTCAGGCAGCTTGGACAGAGGGACTGGGAACGCCTCTCCGTGCTATAGCCTCCAAAACACAAGTGGCTGAGCCACTTCATCCTTCCAGGATCGCAGCAATATCGGCGTCTGGTCCTGTGGATTTACCTGGGTCTATGGATCTGTGGGGCCTTCACACATAGGTCTACACTCTTGATGGGCTCAGTTTCGCTGCCTTCTTTTATCTTTGGGGAAACAGAGGTGGAGAAACATGTTGTGATTCACGTGAGAATCCCTCAGCACAGCTGGGAATAGACTTTGGCCTCCCAGGTCACTGGCTGGCCCTCTAATCTTGCGGTCTCAGACGGTTTTGTGAAGGCCCACATATGACTTCAGCTCTTTAATTTTAGCAAAGCCAGAATAGCACTGGCACAGCTGCGTGAGCGGATCTCTTAGTCCGAAACCCATTCCTGTGGCAGGGATGTTTCTTGCCCCTTGCAAGGAGAGGAAAAGGTTAATTGCATTTTTTTTGTCCTTTTTTTTCCTTTATTTTCTTTTTTCTTTGGAAAAGAGGAAATAAATGTACCTACCCCACCCAAAGAGGACTGCACAAATCTGTCAGCCCTCGGCGGGTGGGGGCAGGCAGCTGGGCTACATTAAGGAAGTGGCCCTTGGGAGGGAAAGGGGTTGGGGGCATGGGTGGGGGGGCTTGGCTGCCTGCCTGCCTGCCTGCTGCTGCAGGCAGGGAGGGGGGATGCAGTGCTAGGCTATATTTGGAGAGCCCAGGCAGTGACACTCTCTGCAGAGCTATGGGGACTTGGGATGAATTAATCTTACCAGGAGCTGGAATAAAAGATCTGCAGCAAAGCTTGGGTTGGGGTTAGAAAATGAGCTCCTGGGTGAGGAAGAAAATCCCAGACCTTCTCCCAAGTGACCTGGGTCCAGCTCCTTGCTAACCAAGATGACCAGATTCCAGCGGCCTCCTGGCTTTGCTGGATGACCACTCTGGCTCGGCGTTGGGTTTGCTGCATCGGCTCTCTCCCAGCAGAGCGAGGAGGATGGGAAGCAGACAGAGATGTGTTGGAAATATGGATTCTCCTCGCTGCTCCGTCTGTGCCACCTGTGCTCCAGCCGGGTTGGGCTGATGTCATGGCAAGACTTCCTCTGGCAGGCAGCGTGCTGTCATCCCTCAGTGGAGGTTTGATGGCAGGCAGATGGCTTTGCTGTTTCCCTTCCCGTTTGCCTGGTGCTGTGGCTGGACAGCACTGCTCACCAAGCAGGGCTGTCTCAGAGGGTCGGATGAGCGGCAGCAATAGCAGAGGCAGGTTCTCCGTGGTGACCCAGCCTTGTGTGGGTATTTTGAGACCACTTCTGAATTAATGCTTGAAGGAATATACAAAGACCCAATGTTGTAATTTTCTTTGGGAGATGATTACAGTAAAAGTAAAGTCTCATGTGGTGGAGCCCTAAGGTGAGTGCAAAGCAGGATCAGAGAATCACAGGAGCATTGAGGCTGGAAAAGACCCTTAAGGATATCGATTCCAAAACTTGCGAAATCCACCACTAAACCATGTCCCCAGTTGCCACATCTACACATGTTTTAAATCACTCCAGGGATGATGACTCCACCACTTTGCTGGGAAACCTCTTCCAGTGCCTGACAACGCTTTCAAGAGAAGAAGTTTTTCCTAATGTCCAATCTAAATCTCCCCTGGTGCAACTTGAGGCCATTTCCTTACATCCTATCACTTGTTACTTGGGAGAAGAGACAAACACCCACCTCACCACAACCTCCTTTCAGGGAGTTGTAGAGAGGTTAAGTAGCAGGTTTATGTCTAGAAACAGCTCAAAGCAACTTTCAAGCCTTTTGTCTTATTGAGCTTCAAGGCATCTAAATTCATATCTATTGTGCATATTTCACACAGCATGTGCTGTTTGCACAAAGCCTGTCCAAATCTTTCCCATTTTGCCTTGATATCATCTGAGTCTGATGTTAGTAAAGCTGTATTCATCATTTGAGATTCATAGAAGGCAAGTGAACTCTGGAGGCTCAGGAGAGACTGTGCTTGGAGGAGCAGGACTGAAGGTGAAGGTGCTGTTGGCCCTAGTGATGTGTTTGAGGTGGATTTACATCCTTATGCTCTTAGACAATGAATGCTTTGCTTGTGGTTCTCATTTCAGTTGAATGGTGCAGGAGGGACAGGATGGAAGTTGTTTGGAAGGCAAGAAATGGATTTATAATCCCCAGACAGCACTATTTTGTATAGGAGACTGTCACTGAAGCCTTGCTGGTATTTTTCAGTGGAGGGGCAGACCTGCTGATCCTGTCAGTGAGGCACAGCCCTAGGGTGGAGGGGGCTCTCACTACCCTCTCCAGCACAGTTCTGCCACGAGGGGTTCATCTGCATTTAGCAAAATGGGTTTCCTTGCCTCCTGTCTGGGATTCACCATCTGTTTGAGCTTTTAATACCACTTCATTCTCCCTCCCAACATCCCACGCCCCTGTCCCAGATGTGTTTGTTTGAGTGGCTTTAATTAACTTGCATTTTCCTCTGCGTGACAGCTCCTTGAGGTTTTGGTAGCTGTTTTCTGTCCTTCCACAGTTGTCACTGACGTGTAGCACTTTCCCTGCAGACTGGCCTTCAAACCTACCATCTTTTTTCTCTGCTCTGTGGAATTATTTCAGCACGCTGGAAGGAAATGTTTTCCAGGTGAGCCTAGTTACACACACTCAATTGATTATTTGGTGTGATTTTCCTGATCCCTTCCTGCTGGCGTCTACGAGGATTTCGAGTGAGGAAGCCAGAGGGGCGTAGGATGATGGTTTAGGTCAGATAGATTTATCTTCACAAGTGACAAGATAGATAACTCTGGAGTGGCATGGCTACAGGTGTTATCATTTGGGTGTCTCCTCAAGAGTGAAGGTTAATGTCTTGCCACTACTGATCCATCACAGTATTATCTGCAGGATTTATAGGTCTTCTTGTGCCTTTCCAGCAACAGTGGGTTCACTTTTCCAGAGCTAAGAGCTACGTACCAGCTCCTGGGTTACATCAGCAAACCCCTGCTCTCCTCTGTTTGTTTGCTTTTAAACCAAATGTTAGGAATAATCTCTGCTTGTTATTGTGTAGTTTTGCACTTCCCCAGTGGAGGGAGGTGGGATGAATCGAGGCAAGCCCAGCACTGGAGGCCTTTCCCAAGGGAAGGAATCAGACAGATGAAGGCAAAACAAGTCCTGATCCTGCCTTCCCAAGGATGCCCCTCAGAAATGTGAGCAGGAGGATGGCAGAGAGCAAAGAGAAACTCAGATCTTAAAGTAAAATCTCTTTAAGGAAAAAAAAGCATCAATAAATCCAACACATTAAAATATAAAGGCAACTAATGTGAATGACAATTGTACAGTATCAGATAATGCCACATCCTGAATTCCAGTGGGATAGGAAATATGAAGCAAAAATCACTCAGGTGCTTCTAGATAGTGATAAGGAAAGCAATTCCCATTTACTGGTAGAAATGAAATAAGAAGTCCTGATAGGCCCTCCATGACTAGACTGGAAAATTCAAGCAAAAGAACGCATATCTCACTGAGCTGAACTGACTACAAACACCATTTATCTGGAGAAGAGCAGATTCACTCAGAATAAATAGATTTCTTTCAAAGGGAAGGGTGGGGCATATCTGTCAGAAATCTGTATCCCTGCCTTGTCATTTATTATGCAAATAAGTCTCACACCTTTCTAAACCATGAATGATGAGTTTGTGTTGGAAGAGTGATCTTACACTGTTCCAACAACTCCAGGGCCAGGCACACAGCACTGGGAGCTGCTGAATTCAGGAGGGCTTCTGGTGGTGTGCAGTGCCAGACCTCGCCAACAAGGGTGATGGAATTTGGTCAGATATTATCAGGGTTCCCATAAATAAATGCATTTCTTCACATTATTTTGTAGTATTTTATTTTATTATTTTATTTTATTTTATTTTATTTTATTTTATTTTATTTTATTTTATTTTATTTTATTTTATTTTATTTTATTTTATTTTACTTTATTTGCCTGCTTTCTGTAGGTGACCTTGTATCAGGGTCACATGCAGAAGGGAGCCTGTGGCATATTCTTCTCTGTCCTTGTCTTCAGCTCTGTCCCTTTTGGCATCAGCACCGATTAAAGCTAAAAAGCATCACTCTGCTGGGTAGATCTTAGAGGAACAAGGATGTATTTGAGCTTCAGTGTGTGGTGGATTCTGAGGTGTTGTAGGTGGCTGAAGAAGCACTTACAGAGGTGTGTGGGGACTGAAACATGATCTAACACCTTTTTTCTCCTAGCAATTAAGTATCTCAGGATGCTAATTTGAGAAATAGAATTGAGCTGGTAGGAGTCATGAATAGTGGATAAAACTTTGATGCTCTCTTCAGTGAAGAGAGTGTTGAGCCAACATTTAACGAATGAAAAGAAAAACCCCAAGCAGAAGATCTCTAAAAGGTTGTTTCTGACAAGGGAGTTTTGAGTTTTCATCCTTTATTTGGGAACGGCTCCTGATGTCTCATGTGGCCCCAACCCAGTACGTGTGAGCAAAGCTCCAGAGGTGGAAGCCTGGCCCCACAAACCCACCAAGCTCCCATCTCACACCTTTTGGGACAAGCAGGTCTCCTTTCTAAGGCAACATGAAAGTCAGGTGGATGTTCTGAGAGCAGAGGGATGCAACTGGGACATTGTATGTGCTCATCAGCAGGTTGGAGAACCTGGGTTATAGAAAAGCATGTTGAGAGGACCTTCTAAATGCTTGATCCCAGGTTTCTCAGCCACCTTCTCCATCACAGCCTGCAGAGATGTTTTGCACTGGCTCTGGTGGTCTTAGCATTGCCTTTCCCTCTCTGGCCTTAGGAGACTACGTCAGTAGATGACCTCTGGCTGGGGAAGAAGGCTGTGATGAGCAGGAGGGACCAAACACTCAGCATCTGCTGTGGCTGAGAGGGAAGGCGGTGCACGTTGATATTGGCCATTGCACGAACATCCCTCACTTCTTCGGGGGCATTTTGCATTTGTGCTTTGCCCTCAACATTTCCGCAGCAGCGCTGGGCTGGATGAGCTCTTGCAGTGATTCTGCTAATGGGATCTGACCTGATGGCTTTGCATGTTTTAAGTAAATTAAACACAGCTGCTAGGAAAATCCAGTAACCTTAACAGCACCACGGCTCCGTTGTCTGCATTGTAATTACAGCGGCAACCGCCTGGAAGTTCTACTTTCTGGTTTATTTTTAAACAACTTTTGAGCTACCCTTTGATCAACTACTACATCCCTGAGTCCTGCCTCTCCTCTTCCTTGTTCTGGGCTTAACCCTTGCTTCTTCTTCAAGCATTCACCTCGTCTCAATTGAAGTCAGTCGCAAATGCAAGAGGCTGATTGCAGAAATGACACTCCTTCCTGAATATATCCTGCAATTTTGAGCTGAAGGTGAATCTGGGCAGAATTTTAAGCCAGAGCTTATGGGGTGTGTGAATACTGCAGGCATTCAGAAAGAAATGTTTTATGGATGCTTGGTGAAGTGTATCTTGAAATATGCAGCTTTCTCTGTTGCTTCAGTCAAAATCCTTTGTACCCCTTCAGAGAGATGGTCTTTCTGTCACAATGACAACACTTTAATCAGAAGCAAAAGGAGTTAGTTTTATGTAGGCAGCAAAACTAGGAGCCTAATTAATTTTCCCTCGTCAACTCATAAGTGGAACCTGTGCCTGCAAGAGAGACCCATCAGCTCCCAGCACTGGGGTAGCTGCTTACTCCTTCACTTCATTAAAAACTCATGCCTTCTCCACCGTAGGATCTGCACTGGTTTGAATTTCTGGAGGAGACCTAGGCCCAGGGAAATTATTTGGTATTTCGCACCAGAGACTGCACAAAGGCTCAAAACCCAACTGAATTTTAAACATGTCCCACTGCAAGGAGGGAGGTTGCCTCAGCATCATGGGATTCTGCTCCCACCTCAAGGGCAGCACATTTAAGGCACCAGAGCTACAGCTCCCCAGTTGTGATCAAAGTCGCATTGTATTTGGTTATAGAATCAGAGAATGGTTTGGGTTGGAACGGACCTTTAAATGTCCCATCTTGTCCAACCCCAGTGCTATGAGCGGGGACATCTTCAAATTGATCAGGTTGCTCAGAGTCCCACCTAACCTGACCTTGAATGTTACCATGGATGGGTCATCTACCACCTCTCTGGGCAACCTGTTCCAGTGTTTCATCACCCTCAGTGTAAATTGTGGACTACCCTTCATCCTGCTGGCTCATGGAATGAGCTTTCTCCTGGAGATCTGAGGGTACTTGCAACAGAGCCATTTTCCAGCTTGTTTTTCAGCCTTCTTTTCCTTTCCACCTGGCTGGCCAAGATGTGCAGATCTCTGCTGTGATGCCTTGGTCTGCTCTCCCATCTGCTGTGTGCAGAACGTCGTCGTATATCTGCGTCGGAGAGCAAAGCAGGTGTCTATGCATTTGATCTAGGCAAAAGCACTGAGTGAGTGTGATTGGGGTTATAAAGTTTATGAGATTCTGTGTTTTATGGTGAATTTTAAATTGACTTTGCAATCAGGGGACATTAGAGTTTGTAAAGGGAAGTTGGTGTGATGTGTTGCAGAACACAAGGTGGTAATTTCTTCTATATTGATGCTATCAACAGTAAAGAATGAAACAGCTGCTTCTTGGAGGATTGTTTTTTTAATGCATTCAATTTATGTAATTTATAGACTATTGTTTATTATGTGGGGTTTTTCCCTCTTTTCTGGCTTTCCTCTTCCCTCCCTTGCTGGAATCATCCAGCACCATCTTATCTACCACTTTTCATCTGTGGATTTCAAAGCCCTTTCCAACCACAGTGACATCATTGTTTCCATTTTCACACAGGAAGGGGAAAATTAAGGGCTGGAGATGGGAAAGGATGTCAGCCCAGAGACACAGGCAGGCCACTCCTCCTCCTGAGCACAATCCATGCCCTCATTTCTCCCGGGCTTGAGAGGGATGAGCTGTTTTGGGGCATTTTTGGCTGGAAGGCACAGTCTTCGGCAAACCTTGGTCAGGAAGGAGAGCCCTGTGCCACTGCTCTGCCTGAATGGCACCCGGGTGGATCCTGTGAGCCAAAGCAGCTTTCACTCATACACAAGAAGGAATTGCCATTAAAAATGGCAATAATCATCACAAACTGCTGGGCAATGAAATATCCACGTGTGCATGATACATGTGCCTCGTCAAAATAGCTTTGCCAGGTGGAATTTTCTGCAGGGACACGAGTGGCTCAGTTCCCTTGATTCCTCCAGTGGGCTTCTCCAAGATGCTTTCCCAAGAGAACACAGGCTTTCAGCAAGGCTCAGGCTCCAAAGTTGCTCTGTTGACAGCAATGGGGTTTTCAGCTGAGCAGAGTGTTTTCTGGTGAGGTGGGATTCGTCTGTCTGCCGATAGCTGTCTGGGTGGTAGCCACCTGGTTGCCCAGGCTGCCTTCGCTGTCGATGGAAAGCAGTAAACACAATTTTTTCTCTTCTCCTGAGTTAGATATCTAGCTCAATCAGCTCAATCTTGCTGTACCTTCTTTCCTTAGCTGGTGGACTCTAGTTAACTCATTCTAGCTAACTATCATTTCTCTGCAGGTACACCAGGGGGCTGAGACCTTGGGTATCTCCTTCCCACCATGAATTCCGGTATTTTGACTTAAAACTGTATGGCTGGAAGGCCACAAAAGGCAGTGTAGCATAGGTATTTCACACCTGATATCACATGCTCTGGTGTTCCACCGTGGCTGGACTCTAATTGCATTGCAGGTCCTGACATGCCATGGTCAGGCATCTTCTTATCTACCTCCACAGACCTCCAGAAGGGATAGGCCCACCATGGTCTGCCCACCTGACAGATAAGCGTTATTAAAGCAAGTTGTAACCTTATTTTGCAGGTGGCAAAGGTGCCAGTCTGTCATTTCATCACTATCAGGACACCTCAGATGCTCAGGCTGGGAGGGGAAGGCTGCACTTCATAGTTTTCTCCTGATCTTCACTGCATCCAGCGTTCACCCTCATTTTTGTCTGACAATGTGACAGTGGTTGCTTGCAGTTCTGTACTTTGCTTGCCATTATTAAACCTTCTAGAAAATGGTTCTGGCACCTTCCTGATTCACTAATGTGTCTGGTGAGGTCCCAGCCTCTTGAGAGCATATGGAGGAAGTGGGAAGAGGAACCTGGGGTCACCAGGGTGTGAGGAGAGATGTGAGATGAGCTCTTCCCCAGACTTAAGCTCACTTGTTAAAGCAAGGTGATTTTTATGATGTTTGGTTTTCAGATCTGCCAAGAAGATGAAAAAAAAAATGATTGCTAAAGTCCTGGGCATTTTAATGCAATATTTGATAGGATTTTATTGAAGATGCTATAACACAGCCTGTAGCAGCATCTGCTTTCCAGATTAACAGAGGGTTTACAAATGACACTTTGGAAGCAACCTCCAAAATTATTTGAAAAATAGAGAGCAAATTCCATTTGGTGAATGATTCGTGAGATGGGTTTGCATATCAGTTGTTCCTTCTCCTTTCTTTGTCAAGTTTATTCTCTTCAGTGATATTATGCAGGAGGCACACGAACACTGGAACCATCCTGGAAGTGTTTATGTGCCAGGACTGTGCCACTCATCACAGCAGGGGCCTGAGAGTGCAGAGCTGGAATGCGTCCTCATCTAATGCAAATGATTTTATTTTGGAGCTGTTGAAACTTGGACCAGGAGCTGGAGGTGGGCTGCAGTGGAAGACAAAAATACAAACTCGGTGCATAATCACATAATCATGGAATGGTTTGGGTTGCAAGGGACCTTAAATACCAGCCAGTTCCACCGTCCTTGCCATGGGCCGGGACACCTCCCACTGGATCAGGGGGCTTAAAGCCCCATCCAACCTGGCCTTGAACACCTCCAGGGATGGGGCAGCCACAGCTTCTCTGGGCAACCTGGGCCAGGGCCTCCCCACCCTCATCGTGTAGAATTTCTTCTTAATGTCTAATCTAACTCTTCTCCTTTCCAGTTTAGAGCCATCCCCCCTCATCCTGACACTCCAGGCTCTTGTAAAAAGTCCCTCTGCAGCTTTCCTGGAGCCCCTTTCAGTACTGGAAGGCTGCTCAGCAGTCTCCCTGGAGCCTTTTCTTCTCCAGGCTGAACAACCCCAACTCTCTCAGCCCGTCCTCACAGCAGAGGGTCTCCAGCCCTCTGATCATCTTTGTGGCCTCCTCTGGACCCGCTCCTACAATCCCATGTCCTTCTTGTGCTGGGGATTCCAGAACTGGACACAAGATTCCAGGTGGGGTCTCCCCAGAGTGGAATAAAAGGGCAGATTCCCCTCCCTTGCCCTGCTGGCCACACTTCTTTTGATGCAGCCCAGGACACGGGTGGCCTTCTGGGCTGCAAGCACTCATTGCTGGCTCATGTTGAGCTTCTCATCAATCAGCATCCACAAGTCCCTCTCCACAGGGCTGTTCTCAATCATGTTGTCCCCCAGCATGTACTGAAACAGTGGTTCTACTGTTACAGTCAGTGGATATTTGGTCAATGGAGTCTGGAGGGTATTTCACACCCTGAAATAGATGCTGATGTTTGAGTAGCTCAGTGGCTCTCTAGACACCCCAATCTGTGCTGATTGCACCCCCGTGGACTGCACTGAGAGCTGGGACAGCCACTCCTCACGTAGGTCATGATTCAGCTGCTGGACCTGAGCATCTAGTTTTATCCTAAGACACATTGCTTGGTCTCCAGTTGTCAGTCAAGGGGGATGCTGGCCCTGGGTCATATCTTACAAAGCCATGAGCAGCTCTTGGATAGCTTAGGGAGTCTAAATGTGATGATGGCTTAGGAACTAAATCCACGATTTGCATGTGGGCACCTAAACTCTGGTGCCTTAAACTGGTGATGAATCCTACCCAGCATACCAGGGACTGGTACAGGTTTATCAGGTTGTCCCTGAGAATCACCACATGACATGGACATGCCTATGGCCCATGTTGTTGGTTGTCAGACCAGGGCCACACTGCACTTCAGGTGGGTTAAATTCGAACTTCTGGCTTGTCAAGGCTAGAGCATGGATGGACTTCTTGGAGGATGGTCCAATGGGAGTATATGAGTGCTTGTTCTGTTGAGGGTAGGGCTGTTGCCCGTGTAAACACCCTGGAGAAAGGCTGGCTCTTCACATGTAGTTGACCTCAAAAGCAGGACAAACATGCACCATCACCAGGCTGCTTGGGAACTGTCCTTCCCAGCTCTGCAGCTCACCCAGCCAGGGGATGGAGAGGTCAGTGTGCTAAAGAGAGGCAGAAGCTCCCTTTCTGGACACGTGTTGAGAGGAACAGACCTGCAAGTGAGCTGATGTGGCACGCTAGTGATGTATTCAAGGAGGGTAATTAGAAACCTTAACGTCATATCCAGGAGGGTGTGTTCAGTTCATCTAGAAACCACCCGAAGAAGCTAAAAGGGACCTTGTGGCTGAGGGGAAAGCCACAGGCAAGCCTGTTTGCTTTGTACCTTTTTGTCCTGCCTGTGTTTTGGGAATGGGAGAACGAAGCCCGGGCTGCTCTCAGCAATGCCCATCCTATTTTGGGCCATGCTACGAGGGCAACAGGGCATCCTCCATCGCTCTCTGTTAGCTGGCTCGGGTTGTTCACAGGCACTGTTCTTCAGACCCCTCTTCGTGGCAATGAAACTGCAGTTCAGAAACAGCGTTTACTTAGCCCAGAAACTCCCATTTATAGCCTCATCCCATGAGGATTCTCCTGAGCCTAAAACAGTGGGTTTTTTTTTTTTAGATGTTACATTGCAAGCTGTTGTGACCCTGAGTTCCCTTTGCCATGGGGAGAAGCCGCAATGCAGAACTCTGCCTGTACAAAGAAGGAGGCAACTTTATGTAGAAGTTAAAGCTGAAGCCCAGCGTTGCTTAAGGGAAATGTATTCCCAGCCCCTGCCCTGGTGCCGGGAGGAGGCTGTGCCTCGACCTTAGCAGAGATGATGAGCGCTGGCATGAAGCCAGGGCGTTGCAGGACTTTCGCAGCCTTCCCTGGGAATTTTGCCCAAAACAAAGGCGACGGCGCTCAGCCACATGGGCTTGTTGACAGTGGCCTGCGTTGAGCTCTTTGCCCCCTTGCTGATCACTTTTGGCTCTTGAGCGGCAAACGAGCCATTAGTCGTCGTCGGTGGTGGTTACTTGTCAACTAATGATCTGAACTGGGGCCGGGTCGAAGGAGGGAGGTCGCGCTTAAGTGCACGAGGTCAGAGCAGCTGGATGCTCTCAAAAGCAGATGGACTCATTAGCTGCAGAGAAGTCTCCTTCTTGGGACTGATCCTGGCCTCGGAGCTTGGCCAGCTTGCACAGCTGCAGTCACCGGGCTGGTCTGCAGCCACCACTACCAGTCACCTGTGCTCTGTGCATTGCCTAAATATCCTCAAACTGGTGATGGTAGAAGCACAGAAAGGAAAAATACACACCTTGAGAGTTACATTTTTTTCTCTGCTCCTTCAGTGTGCACGCTCTGCGGTTATCTTACCTAAAACGGGTAGGGTGGTCAGAGCCCCCTGATTCCTTGGTCCAGGGATGGTCTTCCAGGTGTTAGCCCGACTTGGAAAATGTTGCTGGCACTTTCTGATGAGAGAGAATTCTGTAAAGGCTGATATAAGAGTGATGCCTCTGTCTAGAAGCAGGGAAAGGGTGGGAGAGGGTTCCCAATTGCTTGATATGTCATAAGGTGACTATCCCACTCACCTAACACCTCCTACGTGGAGATGTCAGCTCCCTGATCAGAAATTCCAGCCCACTGCCTCCATCATTTGCAAGAGCAAAGTGGTGGCTGGGAACTTAGTTCTTCCAAAGCTTTTACCGAGCTGAGAGGGGCTGAGGACTGGAGGGATGCCAATCGTACTATGATAGGACTCGAGGGAATGGCAGGAAGATGTGCCAGGGGAGGGTGAGACTGGATATTAGGAAGAGGTTCTTCCCCCAGCGGGTGGTGGAGCACTGGAACATCTCCCCAGCGAAGCAGCCATGGCACCAAGTCTGCCAGCATTCCAGAAGCATTTGAACAATGCCCTCAGTCACTTGTTGAGAGTGTCCTATATAGGGGTAGGAGATGGACTTGATGATCTTTTAGGGTCCCTTCCAGCTCGGGTAAATCTATGATTCTATGGGTGAAGATAGGATCCGTTTCTGGACTGTTCATCTCCCAGCTGTCACAGGAGATGAGATACAGAGGAAGGATGGGTTGGATTTACACCTCCATGACACGGTGCTGCTAGGTAATTTTGTGATAGAGGCATGAGGGAAGGGCGATGAGCTGTGGAAAAATGGGTCATCAGATAGCAGGAGGAGGCCTGGTTCAGTGGTTTCTCATCATCCAGATCTGTCCCTCCCTAACCAAAAGCTCTGTTCTGGATCTGATGAAGGTTTTTTAGATTTTTTTCCCCTCTCCCATGTTCCTTAGGAAGTGGTCAGAGGAGCAAAGGAAGCATTGCCGGAGATTTGAAGTGAAAACAAGGGTACTGGTGAGGATGTGTTCAGGTGTTATCAGCTGGTGGCTTTGTGGGGAGAGCTGGTGGCTCTGCGCAAGCAGGATGCAAGTTCAGGAGTACAAAGTGGCTGTTCTGATGTCTTTCTGGGGTCCTGGGGGTCTGATCCTGCCCTTCAGTTACCGAGGAGTCCTGCGGGAGAGGAGGTAGTTTGTGGTGTCGATGCATCAGCACAAATCATCTTTAACAGCATCACGATTTTCTGCTGTTGTCACTGACTGAATTGCTAATTGCTCCTTCTGTAAATCCCTAGAAGATGCTCTCATAAATGTGTGTGTTCTCTGTGCTGCAGTGCTGGAAAGAGCAGGCGGCAGATACGCTGGCAGCTGCATGGGAGTGCGCTCAGCAACAATATTTGTTAATGCTTGGAGTGCTTTTGGCGTTTGTTGTGCTTGGCCTTGTTGCAGACCCAGTCATGGGGCTGTGATCTGGGTGACATTTCAAGGTCCTCTCTAGACCTGATTTTTGCAGCTGTTCGTGTAGGAGGCTATGGCTTGGGTGTTTGTCTAGAGGTCTCGAATAGAAAGAAAGGAGCATCCTGTACTTTATTATCTAAGCTGGATTAGATATGTCAGAGACGGATCCTAAGTTAATGTTGTTGAACCAAGTTATCTTGCATTAGTGCAAGATAACTCCCTCCAGGTGGGAGGCTGGTCTTTTTACAACAGCTTCTCATGAGCCACTGCCTGGTTTACACCGGCCAAAGCCTTAGCAGAGCCGTGCTGTGAGTCCCCCGGGTTCCAATCCATCAGGAACTGAAACCTTGCGTCTCTCCTGGTCCCCACACTGCACGTCTGTTATGGATGCTGAGGAGTGCCTTGGTTCTGGGTTATCACAGTGTCACGGAATGGTTTGGGTTGGAAGACAGGTCATCCAGTCCAACCCCTTTGTGGGAGCAGGGACATCTTCAACTCAGTCAGGTTGCTCAGAACCCCATCCAACCTGACCTTGAATGTTTCCAGGGATGGGACCCCCACCACCCCTCTAGGCAACCTGTGCCGATGTTTCACCACGCTCAGCATAAAGAATTCCTTTGTTACTTCTATTCTCAGGTCTATGCTGTAGCCTGGACTTTGTGGACATGGAAGAACAGTGCTGGTGGTGGGTGGATTGTAGGGAGAGGCAGATTTTAAGACTCATCTCAGCTTAGTATAGTTATGAGCTCAGAGGAAGAAGAAGGTGACACAGGCAGAGATGAGAAAGGGCTTCAGGAAGGACCCTTGTTCAGTTGTCTAACGGTGTAGCCCTTTGTAGCATTTTTAGCCCATGTTGCGTCTGATCTAGTTTGGGCATCGTCTCTAGAATAAGTCAGAAGCCTGTCCCTCTCCTCTGGCTGCAAGAGCAGTCCAGGTGAGGGATGGTGTGTCTGCAAGGTCACCTCCCAGCAAGGAGGGCAGTGATGGTGCAGAGACCCTGCTTTCCCCTGGCAGCACTCCCAGCAGACAAATCTGAGAAGCAGTACTTTGCTCTCAGGGATCATCAATGACTCCAAAACAGGTGCTAATCAGGACCTGGAGTGGAAACCAAACTCCTCTCTGGCTCCCACACCTCCCACTTTCTGTCTCTTCTGCCTCTCTCCAATCAGCTAGAAAATAAACTTAGCCTGTTTTCCTACGAGCAAGAATCACCGCAAACAAAGCGGCCTGGAAGGCAACTGGTCACAGCTGGGTGCGATTGTCAGCCCAGAGGTATTGGAATGTGTCCCCTCAAGGAGACCTTACACCCCTCCTCCCCCAAAATCCAGCTGTGTTTCCCCTCCATGCACCCCCATGCCTGGCAGAGACATCACATCTGTGGGGACTGGGGGGTGTCTGAAGCCCTGGGTATTTTATAACACTGGCTTTCCTGATTTACACTAGCAGGGACATGGTCCCTTGAGCTCCTAAAATCCTGGAGTGATTCAGCTTATTAAACATCCTTTTGCACTGTCCTTAGCATTAAATAATTGGCTCCTCAGCATATTTGAGTTGGAGAGTATCTAGTAATCCTGTGAACTATCCATCAGGCTCCATTATTGTCTCTGCACTCCTGTACCGGCTGCCTTGTGTCGACTCTGCTTGGCTTTACAAATAGATTTTGTTTCTCCTGCAGTTTTGCTTCTTTTTTTCTTTCTTTCTCTCTCTCAAAGGAGCAGTTTTGGGCTTTTTACAATTTGTGCAGATGCTCCCGCCGGCTGCGACAGCATCTTTCTGTTGACTCGTGAGCGATGGATCCCATCCCTGTCCTGGCTCTGCTTCTGCCAGAGTCCCTACACGAAGAAAAACTCTCATTTGTTAGAAAGGAATAGAATTGTTATCTTGATAGAAAGAATTTTCTTTTTCCAACCTACAAACTGATAAACCATCACATTGTTGTTGTTTCTTTATTGGTTTGTAGAATTTGTAGGACACAAAATAATGACCTGTCAGCTCTCCTCCAGCAGACCAGCACTCACATGTAGGGCAAAAACCTTGGCTTCCTCGATGGTATTTTAAGAAGGATCTTCTGAGGGCTTCTAAAAAGTCTCCTCACCAGATGGGCAACGTGGGTGCTGAGACTTTCTAATACAATTTTTGGTACCTTGTTCTGCCACTGCCATATCAGTGACAGGAGAGATGTTTAGCACCTCTGCAAATCAGCCTTGTGTTCGCCTCCCTGCATCTGCAGCGTCCCGGAGGAGACGGATGGGATGGGAGATCATATCCCTACGGGTCGGATTTGTTTTTAAAGCTAATCCTGCTGGAATCACACACACCAGAGCCAGGGGCTGCAGTTGCATGTGTGCCCCTCTTTACAGGCTCTGGAGCTGCTGCTGGATATTTTGCTGATGTCAGGAGAGGCATATCGAGGTTTTGCTCCTGCAAAATCAATTTCTTCCTTTCCATACAGGCTAAAAAGTAGTCTTCCTGGTGAAACATTTTTGTTATCAAAACTCTGATGTGTGTTGTTGGCTGACAGGCTGGGATTGCAGGCGTACTGAGGTGTAGCACTGGAGCAGGCAAAGGGAGTCCTATAAAAAAGACCTGTCTCTTTTTCAAACATCTCCCTGTATAGTCTGAACAGTTTACTGACCCATCCTAGAGGTGTCTTTTACTCCTAGAGAATAAGGTATGCAAGGCAAATTCAAGCAGCTTCAACCCCTTTAGGAGCTCTTCAGCCCTTACACTGAAATTTATTTACCTCTGAATTTCAAGATAGCCCATTAAAACATCTTTCCTACTTCTAATCTGTCAAGAGGAGATTGATAAGAAGAGAAATATCCTAAATAGCAGCCTGGTACTTTTGTAGAAGCACGTCAGTGCGACTGTTTAAAGGACAAAAACATTTAATTTTTTACTGAAAAGCGTTTGCTTTTGAAAGGATAAGTTTCAATTTACATCATTGTCCTGGGTCTTGTGTATTATTGAATCATAGAACAATGGAATTGTGGAATGGTTTGGGTGGGAAGGGACCTCAAAACCCATCCAGTTCCACCTCCTTGTCATGGGCAGGGACACCTCCCACTGGATCAGGTTTGTCAGTGCCCCATCCAACCTGGCCTTGAACACGTCCAGGGATGGGGCAGCCACGGCTTCTCTGGGCACCTGTGCCAGGGCCTCCCCACCCTCACAGGAAAACATAACTTCCTAGGATCTCATCTATCTTTCAGTTTAAAGCTTAAATCTACCCTCTTTCAGCTTATTTGGCAGTGTCCATCTGTAGACTCACAAGCTTTTCAGTCTAAACAGAGGAAAAGAGAAGGTGAATTACTATGGAACAAGAGCTATTAATTCTGTTTAACATGTGGAGGAGTCTTAAGCTGGGTGGTGTAAAGTGACACACCAGCGTCCACACACCTTCAGCAGAGGCAGAGATGTGGTTATCCGAGATGTTTTCAGTGTCTTAAAGGCTACACGTTTTACTTCTGTGGAAGATGAGACAGCACCCTCATGTAACTGTGAGACAAAACCCTCACTGATTTCTGAGCCCGTGTCCTGATGTCATTATTTCCCTCTTTTTCTGATCCGCATAATGATATTCATGGTCACACGCACACACAAAAAATACTTTATATAAAAGAAAACGAATCTGGCTTCAGCCGGCTCTCGCCTCCTGCTGTGGTTACCTCCAGACCCCAGCTCGCCCAGGGTGAAATGAAAAGGGGAGTTAATGTAGCGGGGTCGTTTCTCACTGCTGAATTGGTCAACCATCTACGGAGCCAATTTCTGCAGCTTTTCAGTGGCGTGGCAGACCCCTGGGTAATATTTGCCTGAATAGAGCCATAAGTGTTTAAGCTGTATTGCTAGGAATGTCTGTTTTATCCTATGCATCTGAGATTTCAACCCATCAGACATGAAGCAGGTCAAGACTCTCATGCCATTGTGTGCATTATAGCGAAAAGAACAGAATATGCTTGATAAAAGAGAGGACTTAAAAGAAATGCTTCTTTAGACCTGCAACTTTCAAGTCCCACAATGCATCAAAGACCCCTCGTATTGACTTTGAAAGGGGCGAAATGCATTACCTAATATTTGGAGGAAATGAATAATAAAGCATCCCAAGTGCCTGGAAACTAATTTAGGAGTGCACATGGCACTGTATTGCCTCTGCTGGAATCGCTCCCCAGAAGAGTTGCTAACAAAAGGCTTTATTTAAAAAAAAATTACATTTGGAGACCAACTTTTCTGCCTTGAAATGCCCCCTTTTTTGTAATGTTTCCTGGTAAGAGTTACTTATGAAAAGATGAAATGCAGCCTGAGCTGCAAACACCAGGCCTCAAATGAAGCTCAGGAGCCCGTAAGGTTTCCCACTGTTCCCCTCCCCATCGCAGCCTTTTGTTCCTGAACATTGAAAGCGTCGCTTGCAGGATGCTGAGGCACTACCTGCTCGTGGAGTTTAGTGATGTATAAAAAACCCACAACCTATTTGTGTGGCCTTTGCTTTTGTTCCAGCTAAACCAACTTTGGGTAAAGTTGGGATGGCTCTGTTGGTGAGCTGTTGCTCCTTGCAGCAGCAGCTGGGAGTCTGGTACCGTGCTGAAGGTACTCATTATGTTTCTGGTGTGACCAGGGATGCTGAAGGAGCTGTTTGGAGCCTGGGATGTTTCCTGCCATTACTTGGTTTCTTAAATCAGAGAATCATGGAATGGTTTGGCTTGGAAGGAACCTTAAAGAGTATCCAGTTCCAACACCCCTGCCATGGGCAGGGACACCTCCCACTGGATCAGAGTGCTCAGGACCCCATCCAACTTGGCCCTGAACACCTCCAAGGATGGGGCATCCATGACTTCTCTGGACAACCTGTGCTAGTGTCTGTCTCATCAGATGCAGTGGTTCCTCATGCAGTCTCCGCAGCCAACAAGGCTCCCGTCGTCTTGGGAGCTGCAGAGCTTCCGTGGGCTCAACTTCTGCCCTGCATCATGAGACCTGGGATCAGGTCCAAGAGTGGTTGAGGGGAGGTCCACCTCGTTGGGACCATTGGGACTGACCTGTGTCAGCTATCACTGACCTGTGGTAGCTTTGGGAGCATGAGATTCAGTGGAGGGGAGGCTTTGCTCGCTGGGATAACCTGCTCCAGAACAGGATTTTCCCCTGAGAATCAAACACTGTGGCATGCAAAATATCTCCAAATCCTGTGAAGTGACGGGAGATTAGGACAGCTGGTTATCTGCAAGGATGTTTGGGCTAGAAGAGCTCTGCTCTCCTCCCCTCCCTGCCTGTGCATGTCCCCACTGCCTACGCTTGTCAGATTAAGCTCCATTTTTCCCATCTGCAGAGAAGCAGTTAAATTTGAACGCTTTCTTACCTGCTTCTCCCCCAGGCCACGACTAATTGAGGCCAGGAGGGCAGGCAGGAGTACTCAGGCAATATTTACAAGAAGAAGGGGATGTTAATGGGTCGTTGGGAGTGGAGGGGCATGGGGATGGGAATGATGGACAGTGGGGAGGCAGCGAATGTCCCACCGGACCCAGGGGTGATTGAAACCTCAGCTTTACATCAAAACTGGTCTCCCCACCATTAAACATCTGGGGCTGGGAGTGCTGTTTCAGTGAGACCTTCTGGAGTGGGAGGATGGCTGGATATTGGAATGGGGGAGGGTGACTGGATATTGGGATGGAGGAGGATGTCTTTGAGTTATTGGTCACTGCAAGGCTGGGGGATGGAGAGTTTTTAAGAAGATGGCGTTTTCCCTCAACAGAGCTTTGCCTGGAAAACCTGTTAGGCTGGGCCTAGATAGTTCAGTTATCAGAGGTGGTGGACACACCATCCCTGGAAACATTCAAGATCAGCTTTGAGTCAAAGGTGCCCCTGCTCGTGGCAGAGGGGTTGGACTGGATGGGACCTTTAAAGGCCTCTTCCAGCCCAAACTGCTCTGTGACTCCGTTTAGCATTTCTCCACTGCACCCTTCACAATCAGGTTGTGCTCAGCTTGTGGCTCAAGATGATGATGGTCTCAGCCACAAAGCCCAGTTAAGAGATGAGGGACAAAGAAACAGTGTACAGGGGACGGCACACCGGTTCCCAGCCTTTCCACTGCCTTTTTCCCTAACGTCAGAAAGCCTGGCAATGAAAGCCTGGCCTGTCTTTGGCACCACAGCAATCAAAATTGAGGATAATTTCCCATGGAAAGGGGTTTTGGCAGCACTGCAAGGGGAGGTTCATGCCCTGCCTTAACGATACGTCAGCGTCCAGGGACTTCTTAATCTAGTGCTTGGGTTTTATGTTCCGTATTACTTCTCTCTTAATTTTTATTGCTTCACTTTAAATTTTGATACAGTGCTGGAAGCACCTTGGTGGGCAGAGACGGCTCCGCCAGCACTAACTGTCACCTTGTGTCTTGACCTACATTTAAGCAAGGGGCACAGAGGAGCCAGACACGGGCTCACCAGCCCATTAGCACAGTGACATCCCTGCCCGTGCCAGCATTTGTGCAGGCAGCCTTTGCCTGCCTGCTGCAAGCTGGGTAACTGGTCTCACTGGTCTCCTGTGCCAATGCAGCAGTGCCAAGGGCAGCTACATCTGGCTTGGTGACCCCTCTGGACAACCTCTTCAACTTGAGCTTGGGCAAAGAGTCACCCTGAAATGTGTGCACCGGCAGAGGTGGAAGGAAGAGCTTAGTCTGGGTCTCCTCTGAAGGCTACACAAAACTGGTGGCTGTTGGGCTCATGGTGCTTTTTGCTCCCAGTCCTATGCTGGGCTGTGTTGCTTTTTCCTCATCTTCAAGTGGAGTGTGGCAAGATGTGATCTTTTTCTCTGCAGGATGTGATCTTTTTCTCTGCAGGATGTCTCACGCAGAGGGTCTCTGGTCAATATTTGTGTTCATAGGACATTGTTGAGCCAGGTAAGCAGGCAAGGATTGCTGCTGGCTGGCCCTGGTTTCCTCCTCCTGGGACATCAGATGATGTTTGCTTCTCTTCTGTGTGTGCCATCTTTGCTGTAGTCCTGTGTCTGGTTTGCTATCCATCGCAGAGAGAAATAAAATCTCCTCTAATGTCACCCTGATATATAAAGGTAGTAAAATGTGGAAAACTATGAGGTTCCTCTGGGAAACATTAACAGCTCAGAAGCACAGGGGGCCATCCACCCTCTTCTGAGCTGGAGCCCTTAAATCCCAGTCCCCCCAGGTCTGCTGGTGGCTCATGTCTCAGAATAGCTCTGGATAAGATGTGCTGTCAAGGGAAGCAAAGGGAAGGGATTTATTTATCTTGACTAGGGAGCTGGTGCTTTCCAAGCTGTATGGTCATGGTGTGACCTCTGTAAAGGTGACAGTTGGACGGGACTGGCTGGCACCTTGTTGTGAAGGGACACTTGCCCTGAGTGTCTCCTGGGGCTCACTCCATGCCAGCTAATAACCTGGGTCATTTAGGAGAGGCTTTGCTCCTTGCTTCTCTACATTTCTGCCAGTGCTCCAGGACAGATCCAAACCCCACTGACGTCGGGGGAGCTTTTTCACTGACTTCAGCTGCCTCCATCCTCCCAGAAAGATGATGTGACACAACCTGCGTGTAACGGTTTATTCCTGGTGACAAGTGCACTTTCCCCAGTGACCTTTCACACTGCCAAACAGAGGGAATGGGATGTGGGTCCCCTCCCAGGCAGCCCGAGAGCAGGGCTGTCAGAGCTGGGGAGCTTTCACGCTGTTAAGAGAAATTCTGCCTGCAGTACCCAGGGGACCTGAGTGCTGGTTCAAAAGGTTTCGAAGCACTGTCAGCTCCTGTTTGGGCCTGCTGGGCTGAAGGGAGATCCTGCCAAGAAGGTCATAGGCTTGAAACAAGCTGAATTTGAGGCGATTGTGGTTTGAAATGATCTTCCAAGTTTGTCAGCTCTATCAGAATTTAACTCACGTAGGGCAGCCAAGAGCCTGGGGTGCACTGGGCTGGGCGAGTGGCCAGCCAGGGACGGGTGCCCTTGCAGGTGACCCAGCTGGACATCATACTTCCTCCACTAAGGCAGTGCTCCAGTTTATCTGCAACAAAGGAGAAAGTGCAGGGGCCACAGGAAAAGAGGGAACAGGGACATCAACCTTAGCATTGGTTTTGTCAAGGTGTGTGCTGAGGTGCCTCTAATGGCAGAAGAATGGCAGGGATCCACTCATCCACCATCCCTGCATCCCTACATCCCTACATCCACACATCTCTCCATATTTCTCAGATAGTTTCATGACCATGGACATCTTTGCCCATGCACATCCCTATCCCCTCTTCTCAACAGGTCTGACTTTTGTTCGTGTCAATAGTGGAGCCTCCAGTGACTTCCACAGCTCAGGGTGAAGCTTGCTGTGCTTGTTTTCCATCAGCATTTCATTTAAAATATAGTCAGCTCATGAATGCTGTTGTGCCAGCTTTCTTCATCAAAAACATTGTAAAAATATTTACAACAGCTTTTTACCAGAAGCAGCAGAGCCAGGTGAAAAAATGGGAGTGTTTCTCAGTATGAAAAAACAAGAAAAGCCAATTTATTCTGGTGGAGCAGAGATAATCCAACAACCTCCCCCCTTTTTTTTTGAAGTTTATAGATATTGTTGTACTCACCTGAAATCTTTACTGAAAATTTGGCGTTGTTTCTTCTCCTTTTGCCCAGGGAACTTGTATATTTGAAGTGGCTTCATCCTTTATGGTTCTACCAGAGCTGATTACAGCAGAACAGGTAATGTCAGTGGGTTGGGAACTGCAGGCTGCGTTTTGTTGCCTAAGAGAAGTCTCATCTGTCAGTAGGAGCTGAATAGTTCTCCTCTGCTTACAAAATTATTTATTTTGACCTGTCATTAAGGATATTCATGCAGCAGGGTGAAAGGTGGGAATGATCTATGCTTTGTGAGTTTTAGAAGCCCATTTTATATTTGTCTCGGTGGTGGAGGAGCAGTAAAGAGCTCTGTGTTCGCGCCCGTTATGATAAGTGAGTTTTGGAAGAGGTTTTCTGTCTGATAGTCCATCTAAAACTGTGGGGAAATGCCATTCTAAAGGCTGTTAAAACACAATTGCTCACTGATTTACACAGTCAAGGAGTGCCTCTTTACTAGGAGATGTATGCCGAATAAAAGCAGTTCAAGTGGTGCTTTTAATAAATAGATAATGGAATGGCATTTTATCTTCTGCTTTAATCCGTTATGTTAGTGTAAGGTAGCATAGCCCTCTGATAGGTTTTGAGATAGCAGAAACTGAAAGTCAAGCCACTTTCTTTCCATCACTCTGAAGTTAAATTGAGCATTGGCGAAAGGCAGTGGGTTTGCAGCTCTTGTGAGCTGGGATTTTCTTTTGCTGTTGAGTGATGATGGATGGGTTTTGTTGGGTCCCACTGACCTGATGGGCAGAATCATAGAATATCCCAGGTTGGAAGGGACCCATAGAATCATCGAGTCCAATTCCCTGCTCCTCACAGGATTTCCTAAACCTGAACTACATTACTAAGTGTTACCTGAACTCTGACAGGCTTGGTGCCTTGATCACTTCCCTGGGGACTCTGTTCCAGTGATCAACCACCCTCTCAGTGAAAAACCTTTTCCTAATATTCAATCTGAACTTCCACTGATGCAGCTTTGTTTGTCGCCTTGCTGGGTGACAATGCTTGTGCTTCACATCCTCAGTGACATGTGGGGTCCCCTCCAGCCTCCAGCTCCCATGGGTTTGGGTGGGAAGGGTGTGGAGCCATGGGGAAGGAGGTGGCTCTGCAGGAAGGTTCTTTCCAAGCCCTTGGGCTTCTCTGGAGGCTCCATTTCCCTGGGCCTGAGCGCTGTGGAGCTGGGTAAGCAGTTGGCTGCTGGGTTAGGAAAGAAACAGGACACTTTGGGAGGCAGGAAAAAGGTCGTTTATCCTGTTGCTGCTCATCCTTGCGAATTCATTGTTTCCGTTGAAAAACCCAGCACTTAGCTGCTTTATGAATGAACCTAGTGTTTGTGCCTCCAAAAACAACTTGGTCTGGTGAAAAATAAGAGCTGCTTTCACCTCCTGTCTGTTCTGTCTTGCTTTTATCCCTGCTTGTTTTCTTCTGCTTGCATCCATCCTGCCTGCTTGCTCCCTGCAGAGCAAGGCTGGAGTCTGGGAGCTGGAATCATAGAATCATAGAATGGTTTGGGTTTGAAAGGATCTTTAAAGGTCCCATCTAGTCAGACCTCCCTGCAGAAGCACAGACATCTTCAGCTCGCTCAGGTTGCTCAGAGCCCCATCCAACCTGACCTTGAATGTTTCCAGGGAGAGGGCATCCACCACCTCTCTGGGCAACCTGTGCCAATGCTTCACCACCCTCAGTGTAAAAAATTTCAGCCCAGGGGCTGCTCCATGAGGACAGAGGACCTCTCTGTGGGTAAATTTTGCTAGGCTGGGACCACAGAGGCTCTCATGAGCCAAAGTGAATAGAAAAACTTGAAGAAGAGGTTTGTATAAGTGGAAGTGATTCAGCTGCACAGCAGGAGAGATGTCAAGGAGGAAGTGTGGGTGGGTGGGAAGATCCAGATAAACCTGGGAGGCTTTATGTGGGGGGCAGTGGGGCTGGTGGGTGACCTGTCTGCTGTGATGGGATTGAGAGGTCGTCCAGCTGTGGCACCTCTGCTAAACAAACGCCCTTCCAGCGATGGGATGGGTGTGAAAGGGCAGATGGAGTGGAGGAGTGGTCTCTGCTGAGTGGTAGCTGGTCTCCTGAATGCAGTTTAGCAGCTGGGATTGAGGAGAGCTGGCACCACATCAATAGTGAGCTCTCTGAGGACCATCTGTGAGCGAAGGGCAATGAGAACAATTACCAGCCAGAGGAAAAAAGCACTGAGAGAGAAGCTAGAAAAAGCTGGGGGAGCAGCACAGAGCCGAGCAGAGGCAGAGGAAAGGCTACAGTAGCATCTCTAACCTAATGAGCATCCAGAGACAGTGCATTAGATGTTTCTGATCTCCCTATCTCATAACTCAGGGTCTGTTTAAGGAAGCAGCTGTGTCCATGAGAAAATGCTCTTCCATTGGGTGGTGTCTGTGAAACTTTCTGCAACAGGATGCTTCCAAAGCCGGGGACTTAACACTCAAATAAGTCTTGGATGTAGTTTGGGTGTGGAAAAATGGAAGAGCTATATATTGGCAGGAAGACGTGATCTTTGGAAGGGGGATTAGACCTCCTTATTCAGAGTTTGAAACAACCTTGAGCACCTTCCTGGAGGCAAAGCTTGGGGTTTGGTCCATCACCCTGTTGGTGGTGGGTGGCTTAGGGCAATTGGTGGATGCTGGATTTGACCTAAAACTTTAATGCCAGGTTCCTTAGGCTCTTCAGATCATTGCTGGCCTTGTCTACGAAGCTTTGCTCCTGGGAATCCTGCCAGTGGGAAGAGTGGCTTTGAAGCTCTTCCCAGAGTAGGGAAGAAACCAAGGAAAGAGTAGATATTTCCTAAGAGTAATCTGGCTGGTCCATTTGGTACTCCCAAAAAGACTGGTGAGATGGCACAGCACCGAGGAAGGCTGTAAAAGAGGCAAATGGAGTAGCCAAAGTAGGAGGTGATAAAAACCCAAGTAAAATAGCAGCAAGGATGGTCCCGAGGGAGGGAGAGAGTTTGGCAGGGCTCCATGGGGGAGGGTAAGCAAAGGGAGGCTGGAAATTAAAACAGGGCAGTAATGAAGGTCAAGTGTATCTCCGAGGCTTTGGGAAGTAGGAGTAATGCTTAACTCTGAGCTACAGCGGCTGCTGCGCCAGGGAGGGAGGATGGGAAGGAAATGTTGATTTGTTAAATGGGTAGAAATAAACTGGTATATAAACCTGTGACATTTCTTTCCCCAGCCTGAAGGCGAGAGCTGCATTTGAGCCTGGTTAGGCTGCTGTTAGCAGGGTTTTGCATTTTTTTTTAAGCCAACTTTCCTTTTGGGTCGCCCTGCTTATGAGCTGTTCTTCTCTGTAATGCCTTCCAGTGAAATGAGAGGTGGAGTGGAGGTGCTGCTTTTCTGACCTCTCATTTAGTCATTTGGTACCTCTTTTCTCCTGTAGCCTGGGAGTGCTGGGGAGGGAGAAGGTGTCTGGAGGAATTAGTAGCACGACAGAGATAGAGTGATAAGGGTCACCTTATCCCAGGTATCACCAGTTCATCAGTGTCGCCCCAAACCTGACCTGGTTCAGGCTGCAAGCCCTCCCAGAGCCTGTTGTCCTCCTGGTGCTCTTCCCAAACTCCTCCTTTCCCGGAGCAGGCAGGAGTCCTTGTCTTTCCCTGCTCGCATCCACGGTCTGTAACCCCCTCAGTTGCAGAGCACATTCCTCCGCATTAATGAGGCTCGTTAGGCTAATGTGGGGACTTACAAGCTCCCCTGCATCTCTCTTTCCCTCCTTTTGACCGTTTTAGCCATCACTACTCCATCCTTCAGCTCTGACAAAGTTTGCTTCAGTTCTAGGAGTGTCGTGACCTGGCAGATCACCACGGATTCCCACCATGAGCAGGAGCGCACGTTGTCTTCAGGGTAGTGAAAGAATATGCACTGCCATCATCACCTGATGGGAATCAGAGGCAGGAGAGGGGGGGTGGTGCCCCAGCTTTCAATTCCCACTCCTCTACAGACCTTTTTTCACAGCATCCACAAACTCTGTAGCTCAAGCAGCCTCCAAGAGTAGGCTGGATATGCATGATTTGGTGTTTGGACTTTGGGTTGAAATGGCTTGGAAGTGCCTCCACACCCAGCTGTGGTTGTGTTTGATGGGGGTCAGCTCTGGTTCGTGCACGTCTGCTATGGGATCAGAGCACTGCTGCCATGCCCTGGGGACCCACCATGGCCAGGACCACCACCTTTTCCTGGACCAGCCAATGTTTGGGTGCAGGGTGTAACTCTTAGCTAACCTGCCTATGCCGTCCCACCCCAACACGGTGAGTGCAAGGGCTGAGCTGCCATCTCTTCCATGGCAAGATGAGCACGACCCGAGTGGAGAAGCCCTTAGGAAGTGCAAGCTCTGCAAAATAGCTTTTTGACATAGAGTGCCTCTCTACACTCCCTGAAGCAAATTCTTCTCATTTTTAGAATATCTTGACCTAAAGACCTGTCCCAGCAGGAGAAGATCAGGTGGAAATCATGGTGCTGCACTGCTTCTGTAAACCTCCTGATTGCCTTTTTGTTTCTCTGCTGACTTTCTCTGCTCCCATTATCTCTTGATAGGGGAGTTTTTTAAATAAGTAGGTTTGGGAACTGCAAGGCCGTAGAGATAAGAGCCATCTCCTGTGCACAGAGATTCATTACCTGCTCCCATCTAAGCCAGGAGGAGAGCGAGCCCGCTTTTCTTTTTCTTTTTGTTAATAAAAATACGACACTGGGAAAATTTTTAAATCAAATTAAAGCACAGAAGGACTTGAGAAAGTGTTGGGGCTACAAACTAGTGCTGGAGCAAAAAAGGACTTATTAAAATACAAATTATTTAGGAGAACAAACTGGAATGCCATTATACGAAGTGTCACTGACTCATTTTCATTTCACTGAGTCCAGCCTGGGGTTTGGCTGCACATGATAAATGAGTCCATCCTACTCCTCCTTCTCTCTTTTTTTATTGTTTAATATGGAAGGGAGAAATATGCAATTATAATTTCAACCCGTTGAAGAATCAAGTCCTGCTGGAATGATCAGAGCCAAATCTTTTGGGAAGCACTTGTGGGGACACTGGCATTCACTGCCTGCTGAGATTTGGGGTGCAGCTGTATGAGCTAAAACCTCATGGGGCCAAATCCTGCCCCTTTTAAGTAGGTGCTCTGATTCTGCAGCAGCACCCAGATTTTTAACATGATCCTCCAGGTTGCTCAGGGAAATGGTGGCTGCCCCAACCCTGGAAGTCTTCAGGGTTAGGCTGGATGGGGCTTTGAGCACCCTGATCCAGTGGGAGGTGTCCCTGCCCTTGGTAGGGGAGTTGGAACTGGATGGGCTTTGAGGTCCCTACCCACACAAACCATTCTATGATTCTATGAGAGGATTTTAGTGGGAAGTGTAGGCAGTTTGTTTCCACAAAAGTCAAAATGCTCCAATCTTCTCTGGACTAAGCCAGCAGCTGGTCTTGTCCTGGTGACTTCAAGGGCAGATGGTAGTCCCACCACCCCCAGGTCCCTTCCAACCTGAACCTTTCTATGATTCTATGATCTTACATATCTCCATAAACATAAATGCCAAGTCCCACCCATCTACATAAAACTGGGCTCCCAGAGGAACCCTTGGGGTCCCTGCTGCTGAATTTGGGAGGATACTGCCAACCTGACACAGCCCCTGCTTATGCAGCAACACCTGATTGTGGTGCCAACCCACCTAATGTGCCGGCTGAGTAAGGGTTTTAAGACAAGAAGCCTTGGTCTGCTGTGATTATTTAATTATTTCCAACCCCCTTCTCATCTAAATAATTTGCTCTTGCTGTGCTCTCTCAGGCTCAGCTGGAGGGGGGTGGGGGGTGTTCTGCCTCATCAAGTGTTAATTGCAGCAGAGGAAAAAACACCTTGTCCGAGCAGGGAGCTGTAGTGGTGGTGGTAAGGAGGAAGGTTGGGAGTGGAAGTGATATCTGTTTTGGAAAGAATGGAGTGCTTGTGGTTGTGTTACACTCCTCGACCCTGCTGCCCCTGGATGCAGAGCAATGGAGGAGGAGGAGGAGGAGGTGGGAGGCAGCAAGGAAGTGGGCATTGCAGGGTGTTCCTCTTCAGGGATCTCACCCACTGAGGACTTTATGCAAAGCAGGAATATTTAAAGGCACGCTTGGGAGCAATGCCACTGTGATCCTGCCTACCTTTTAGTTCAGGAACACAGGAGGCAAGTGCTCAAGTACAGCCACAGGGATTTGGATGCTGCCAGTTTTCACAGAATCATAGAATTATAGAATCCCTTGGTTGGAAAAGACCTTTGAGATTGAGTCCAACCGTACTTGCCCACAGCTAAATCAGATTCCTAAGTACTTCATCTACTCATCTTTTGAATGTCTCCAGGGATGGAGACTCAAGCACCTCCCTGGGCAGCCTCTGCCAGTGCCTGAGAACCTTTCAGTGAAGAAATTTTTCCTAATTGTCTAATCTGAGCCTCCCCTTGTGCAACTTGAGGTCATTTCCTCTCATTCTATCACCTGCGACCTGGGAGAACAGACCAACCCCCACCTCGCTACAACCTCCTTTCAGGCAGCCGTACACAGCGATGAGGTCTCCCCTCAGCCTCCTCTTCTCTAGGCCAAACAACCCCAGGTCCCTCAGCTTCTCCTCATCCTTTCTGATAAATTCAGATGAGATAGAAGAGGCAACCAAAACTCCTGGCTCTCTGGCACCCTGGCAGCTTGGGTGATGGGAGCCACAACAGGGAAGGTGACCCTGGGTTCAAGGGCTCTTAACATTCCTCAAGCCGGTACCCATCATGTTCTCTTGGTAGCATTTGCAGATGAGACCCTAGATTGTCATTTTTTGGACAGTTTTTACATTTTAACCTTGGATCAAATTTTTTACCTTGCATCTGTGCAGCCCAGTAAGATGGCTGCAGCTTCCTTGAAGAATATTCCACCATCAGTGTGGTTCACCTCACCAACAGTGCGTGTGGTGGAATTCAGTGATTTTAAACCGTGTTGACTTTTCTTTTTGCATAAGTTTGAAACATTTCGTAGTGTCTTGCACTCGATAAGACTTTGATTTAATGCTTTATCTCTTGAATTCACCTTCAGCAATAACAATGTATTTTGATCTTCTGCTCTGGTGTCGATGGATGGGGCCTGTTTGGGTTAAACATCTAGGATCTGAATTGTTGACACCTTTCTGTCCCTGACACAAGAAAAGTCAAAGGAGTGCTTGAGGAACGTTGAGAGTAGCAAGTTCTCCGTCACTGGTTAGTGGCAAAGCCAAGTGGAAATGCAAAGTCACGGGAGTGGGATGCCCTTAGCCAGAGGTCATCTCCAGCGCCCATGGTGAACTCTGAAGGTTTAGGAAACATGCAGTGGTAAAAAGCCTTCTACAAATCATGGCAGATAGAGAAAACAAGTTGGAGGCTACATTCTTCCTTGAGTAGTTTTCAGGAGGACAAAAAGACATTTCTGTAAGGCTTTTTCCCAGCGACCATTGCCCACCTCCACTAGGTTGGTGGAGCTGGAGCTGAGTAAGCCTTTGGTCTTGGCTTGGGCTGGAATTAGGGATCAAATCTTCCAGGAGATGCCACAGTCAGTCGTGTGACATCCTCTTGTGTTCTGGCTGCCCCAGGGACCTGTAGTCTCCTGTCACGTAAAGGGCTGGGAGAGCAGGGAGAGAGCAGGAGCCCCAGGGTCCTCCTTGATGTCTCATGAGGTTTCCCAAGCTTTGTGTGCCTGGTGAGGTCATGAGATTGCTCCAGACTTTCTTGGCTCTTGAAATAGAGAGGTTTCCTCTCATCTCTTTCATGGCTGGGCAGATCTGGTCCCTTCTGAGGCAACTACAGAAGCAGCAAGAAGGGCAGACACCAAACAGCCCTTTGAGACCCAGGAGAAGATACAAATGAAGGTTGAGCAGGGAGCCCTGCTTCCTTAACCTGGCTTGGTGTGTCCAAAGGGACCTGTTCCTTGCCTCCGCGGTGCCCTGAAGATGAAAGACATGGACTTAGCCTTGGGATTTGAGAGTGAGGAGCGCACATCAGACCACGGACATGCACCCTCCTCTCCCCTGCAGGATCCCATTCTGCTCTGAACGGGGAGAGAAATGATGTCACATGAATTTACTGAACCACGTCTCATCTCCAGCATCCACCCAAGCAAGGGATGGGTGTTGACTGGCGATGCCCAGGATGAGCAGCTCTTGCCACACACCATGTGCCCCCTGCCCTTCACCTTCACCCCACTTTGCACTGGCTGCCCATCACTCAGCCTGCCTCCTGGGAACTACCTCAGCCACTTGGTCCATCAGGTAGTCCTGCCTTTGCTGAACAACTTCTGTTTTTCTAAGATGGGACAGTAGAAATAAACAATTAAATTTAAGATACGGTAGCACATGACTTTAGGAGGAGCTGGAGGATGACTCAGAAAAAAGTTGGTACCTGTTCAGGGAGAAAAGTTGTGATGCTAATAGGATGCTAGGGATAGTTTAATTGGTCCAACTGGGACACAGTGAAGCTGCTTCAGGTAGTTTCCATTCTTTTCTTGCTAAGGGTTTCTAAAAACCTTTCGTTTCAGCTGCTAGGTTTCTGTTTTTAGAGCAGTAGAGAAGACCTAGATGCCCAGGTCTGCAGGGCTGAGCATAGGGATGCTTACTTCTGTGCTGGTACCCCTGTGCTTGTCTTCAAGGTGTCACAGATGGGTATTCACCCGTGTGTTGTGTTGTGTTTTCCCAAAGGGCAGGTAAGGCTTAGGGGTAGGAAAGGCCA
Source organism: Dromococcyx pavoninus (assembly GCA_033558185.1). Taxonomy (NCBI): domain Eukaryota; kingdom Metazoa; phylum Chordata; class Aves; order Cuculiformes; family Neomorphidae; genus Dromococcyx; species Dromococcyx pavoninus. The sequence continues at coordinate 178,517 of JAUMJL010000007.1, forward strand.
GATGGAAGTATTCCTGTTACAAAAAAGCTGTATCAAGCTTTACTTGATTTACTTGGGGTCACAAAGTGAGAAGCACAGAAAGATCTGGTCTGGGTCGTGCATCCTCTTCTACACAATGGCCAGTGCTGTTGCAGAATCCTGCAGTATGGAGGCCACTGATCCTGATCTCTCTCCTGCCGGGCTCTGATTTACCTCCTGATACCCATTCCAAGGATTCTTGGTGTGTGTAACATCCAGCCTTGCCAGGTGATCTCTTTGCTGGGATTTAGTCACCACCACCACCTGCCATGGAGTCACCTCCCAGTTTCTGCACCAGTTCTGAGCATCCCTCCTGTGTTTTTGTTCACTGACTGTCCCCTTCTCATCCTCTGGGGTGGAGTGATGACCCCAGCCAGATGCTTGGCTACCATCCTCTCAGATGGCTTGGCCTCTCTTTATTGTCTAGCACGTGGCTGTTTTATCAGCAGTGATATTTGCTTCCAGATAAGACAAGGGTGAATACTGGGTCTGAGATTGAGCCTTGTGAAATCCCCCTAGAAACAGTCCGATTCCCCTCGGACAGCTATTTGTTGTGATCAGCTCCAATCCCCTTCACACATGCTTTATTCTTATAATACAGTGCTCATTTTTTAATCAGCATGTCATGTCGTAGTAAATCAAACACCGCACAAAAGCCTATGTATTTTATCTCTAGGCAATTATCTTTATTAACCAAACTTGTAATCTCCTCAAAGAACAAAATCATCTTTGTTTGACATGATGTGTTTGCTGCAGAACCTCTCTGAAGAACATTAACTGTATTCCCGTCCTTTAATTCCTCTTCTGGTTGATTCTCAGGAGGGTTCCCATTATTTTACCCGTGATTGATGGCTGACAAGCCAACCTGTTCATCAGGCCATCCCACTTGCCCCTGTTGCAGATAAGTACAGCATTTATGTGCTTCCAGATGTCTGGATCTTCCCTGGTATTCCAAGATTTATTAAAAATTAACATCAGCAGGCCAGAGAGATTCTCAGCCAGCTGTTGGAGGGCTCTTGGGAGCAAGTTATGCAGGCCTGCTGATTTAAAATTGTTTATCGCTAGTAGATGCTGTTTAACAACCTCCTTGGTTACTAATGGACTGGAAAGTACTTCATCCTCCTCGTGATACAAGCATCTTATCCTGCCTCTTTCCCAATGCAGAGCAGAAATATTGATTGAACACTTCTTGCCTTTTCTGCATCATTACTTTTCTCCCCATCTGAGGCCGTGCTACTGATTTATACAAAGGCATTATAATATTTTCAGGACTATTCACTGTCCCTTTCCATATGCAGCCAAATATCTTGTCAGCTTTGCAGCTGTGGCTGTGCACAGAGCAGAGGTCTCCACCATGCTGCCTCAGTTGTGGGAGGATCCTTCCTTGGTTTGACACAGTTTAGAATCCTGGAAGGTGCCTGAGGAGCTGGAATTCCTCTCCCTGCCCTGCATTGTTTTGCATTTGTTAAGGAGGAGTTATTAATTTGCTGTGCTGTTGCCCATCTGTTTGGGTTGCTGAGCAGTTGAGCTCCAAAACCATTAAAGACCCCGGCCCTTCCATGAAGGATAAGATTTGCCCCAAACCCCAGATTTTTTTTGTTATGACTTTCTACATCTGAACATATCTGTTAACCCCCTTTGCCTCCACATTGTCATGCTAATTTTAGGTTAGTCATCCATGGATGTACAAGTCCTCATCTCTCCTTAGCAGTTTGAGACTCCTTCCTGTCTCCCCTTTCTGAGAAAAGAGCTGCTATTTTTTCTCCCATCATTTCTTTGCCCTTTTCCTTTCCTCCTGTTTCCCCAGCTCCCTCCCACTCAGGGTTTCTTAAATAACAAATCCAAGAGCTTGGGGCAGGGAGGACAAATGCATGTGCTGCTGGGCCAGAGCTATTCCAGGGCTCCTCCTGTAACACCTGGGATTGGTGTTACAAGTATAGGTGAGATAAAAGCAGTGGTTGTTCTGTAGAAAGGGCAGTTTTATTTCTATCCACAGCCTGTCTTCAACAATTCCCTTTATTTACTGTTCTGTGAGATGAGGGCAACCCGAGTTTCCCATGTATAGATTGCGTTGGCCAAGCCAGAAATGGGATTTTTTTCTGTAGCGATTCTCTTACCCTCTTCATTGCTGCTCATGCAGCAAGGTGGGAGGAAGTGAGAGACCTCTGACCTGCACTTACTGCACGTGTTCTGAAGCAACCCTGGTGATGGGACAGCCCATCCACAGTTTGGCAACACCATTTGATTTGTACACAAAGAGTTGCGGTCAATGGTTCGATGTTCAAGTGGAGACCAATGACAAGAGGTGCTCCTCAGGGGCCAGTGTTGGGACTGGTGCTGTTTGAAATCTTTATTGGAGACATGGATGTGGGATTCGAGGGCTCCCACAGCAAGTTTGCTGATGGCACCAAGCTGTGTGGTGCTGTCAACACGTTGGAGGGAAGGGATGGGATCCAGAGAGATCTGGACAGGCTGGAGAGGTGAGGCTGGGGATTTAGATTAGATATAAGAAGAAATCCTACACTACGACAGTGAGAAATTGCTGCATGTTTTCCTCATGGCAGGATCCAGATTGTTCAGGCTAGGAGAAGGGGTGCAGGTGGCCTCTTTGTCTCTTCCTTAGAAAAAGATGGTGCTCTGGCAGATCCTCCTGAACATCACTCACTGGCATTCCGTCTTTCAGCTTTCCTCAGCAAGGGAAGAGGGGAAGCTCTGCGCAGAGGGGACCCAGTGATGTGGAGGGAGAACAGGGTCCAGCTTTTAACCTGTGCAAGCCTCCACCTGCATACCCATGGCTTTTTCCTTGAGCAATCTCCAGCTCTCTGCAGCCACCTCTGTTGCCAGCAGAGGTGAGTTGCCCAGTTGCCAAGTGAGATGCTTTGGAAGAGAGATGCTCACATCTCTCATCCTTGCTCATGCGTTCATAACCTTGAAGCTCCTACTTTGGGAAGTGAGCTGAACTGTTTTCTTTAGCAGAAAAAGGCTTATTGTGTTCAGATGCTCAGAAAAGAAAGCTAGACACGTCCAGGAAAGAAAAAAGAAGAAAAAATATGCAGATTTTTTTATACAGAGACTAATACACTGCCAGAAACACTTGTCAAGGATCAGAGAAAGACCCCCTTGATTGGAAATCTTTCAGGCAAGATTGCCTCTGCTTCTAAATGCTGGAGGGCAGGAGGGAACGAGTCCTCACTGCAGAAATTGCTGGGTGAAGTATTTTATTTTGTATGAAGCTGGAGGGCATAATACATAATCATAACGGTCCCTGTTGCTTGAAAGTAACGGTACGAAATAAACCTTTGTTTTGTAGCCTAGATTTCCTATGAATTGAGGTCTGAACTCCATGCATAGTTGGCATGGTTGTTAAAATCTTGAATAACAGAATGAATATTAGGAGGAACGGGCAAAGGAGGAAAAATGTTCTGCTGTAAAGTTTGGGACAGCAAGGGATGAGGATGCTTGGGGAGAAAAGATGCAAGCTGTGAAGGAAAATACTCTTCTCACTAAAGGGAGATTGATTGGTTGTGTTCAATATTGTGTGTAGCTTGGGTCCTCCCTCCTGAGCATGGTGTAAAAGCAGAGGAAATAAAAGCTTGGCTTTTGCTCAGGAAAAGAATGACCCACAATGTCAATTTTTCTGTGGGAAGAACGTCTGAATTCAGTGTTTTCCTTTCTCGCTCCATCCTGCTGCAGTGCTTCGCTGTGCGGCGGGGCAGGCCGGCGAGCAGATAATGAATCTGCCGAAATGTGGTTATTGATATAGCTGAGATCATTATACCTAAGGGTCTTGTGAGCTTTCCCATCTAAAGGGACATTTTTCAGAAGGCTGCGGTCGTGACATAAACAGTCTCATTTTGTATGAAATCTCAGCTGGCAAAGTCCTCAGCCTGGGAGCATTTTTTAAATATGTTATCAGGAAGGTAAATCAGGTCAGCTGCATATTTTTTTTTTCAGCTAGAAGAAGTAAAATGGTTGATTTGCCTCTTGCTATTAATCTCATATTCTACAAGGAGCTGGGGCCTGATCCACAGCTTTTAAAAGCAAATGAGATTGTTTTCACCTGCATCAGGGAGCTTCGGTTACATTTCTTATTCCTGGATAAGGGTAGCTTTCTGGATTGTGGAAATGAAAGCAAGTGGTCTGGATAGAGGGTTATCAACACCTGGAGGCCAGCAAACTGGTTACAGCGGGCAATTTCTTTGTTTTCCTTAGCCCATCCACGGGTCGGATTGTGTGAGCAGACCCAGCAAGGAGCCGTGGCTCATTTTGTATGAAAACAAAGCAAAAAAATAACCTGTCGTGAAATCACGAGTCAGGGAACGCATTTCAAAAGCTGTGTGTGGCAATTGCGCTGGGGCTGTGAATTGTGCAAGGTGATTGCAGTGGAAGCCAGGCCGAAATCTGCAGCTATCACTAGGCTCTGATTCTTTGCAGATGCTCTCCACCAACTCCCTTTTATCCCCCAGCAGACTGTATTTGTGTCACTTAGGTTTTTAACCACCCATCTCAAGTTTTCTCTGGGGTGCTGGGAAGGTTTTTTTTGGCGTTGGGGGCGGTCACACATGTAAAGTTGATGTTCAGAAGCCACATGAGGCGTGAACCTCTCTGGAGGTCTTCATCTCGCCCAGCTTCAGCTTCCCTGGTGTAGGAAAGGTGACTACAATAAAACCATGCACCAACCTGTCAAGCTCTGTCTCTTCGAGCCACATCTTCCCTTTTTTATTACTAATGTCTGTTTGTGTTTAGGATTCATCCTACAATCATTTGTTTTTAGTTGCCCTTACCCAGTCCCAGCCCTGCACGAACACAAGCTGAAGCAGACTCAGAAATCTTTCCCGATGAAGAGGAAGGGTGGACTGAAGCATTAAAGCCAAGTGAAGTGACCTAGCTACTGCCTTCAGGCATGCGTCATCAAACCACGTAACCGAGCGATACATCAAGTATTTATGTAGGCATGGGTGCAAGGAGGAAGGTGTGCACGCACTCCATTTGCAGCACATGTCCTGGGGAGCAGCAGCCAGTGCCATTCCCTCCTCCCAGGTGGCTTCAGGAGTGACACGAGGTTCCTGGCTCTCATCTACAGTGCTGGGAATGGCCATTACCTCAGATGAGCTGGCTGCGGCTCCGTTTCAGGAGATGAGGATCTGTGATGCGTTTAGCCTTACAGCACCTCTTCCAATGCCATACGACAAAGCCTTCCACATCCTAACATGTTGCCCTTGGAAATAATCCTTCTGTCCCACCAAGCAAGAGACCTCTGCCAGGTCATCTTCTTTCATTAGGCTGAGAATAAGATCCAGTGGGGAAAGGTAAATGATTTCCAAAGAAAACACAGGTTTGATTTAAAGTTTGTGCTGAAATTTAGCCACAAATGCAGTATTGTTCTCTTTCCCTTGTGGCACCAAGAAGCTGCAGGGGAGCAAGAAGGACTGGGAGCTGTGGATTAAGAAGGACTGGGAGCTGTAAGGCTAGCTTCACCTGGAGGTGACTGCATTTCCAGAGCTGGCACCAGTCCCTGATGGACCAGATATGCTGCAGCAGGAGGGAAGGTCAGGATGCAGCTGCTTCTCTGAGAACTTCCCAACAAAGCCTATGATGTAGCAAAATCCCATCACATACTACACACAGTGTGTGGACACCTGCATCCTCTACATCCATCAGACTATCATCTTACCTGCAGCCCTGTTCCCTCCGTGAAATCAAACCGTGTATTCATTTCTCAAGGAAATCTCTAGTAGCATAAATTACCTTATTTCCATTAAAGACATTCAGCACTCATTGAGCTCCACCATCTGCATTAGGCAAAGCACTGGAGATCCCTTAGGAATGTTCTGGATTATCACCATTAAGGTATCAAACATGAAATCACTGAGACTCTGGCTAGGTTGTTTTAACAAAATACTTAATCAGCACCCATTTTTGCTGATTTGCTTTAGACCTTCTGTATTTATTTTTTGTCTGGGAAGATTCTGACAGCAGCTTTGTGTGTACACATAGCCTGGAGCAGTGAGTCTGCCCAGTTTGTGGCATGGGGCAACCGGTAATCCAGCCTCTCACATGAAACTGTTCCTCGTCTGCAGAGCATGAGGCTGCTAGCAAGGAGATCCCTTTCATGGCTCACTCGTTCACCCTTTCCCATTCACCCTTTCCCAGTGTCCACAATTACTTTTTAAAGATGAAAACCCAGCAGCTCTTACCCAAGCAGTGAGTACAGAGACCTTCTTAAGCCAGATGGGTCGTTTCCCAATCCTCCTGACCTGGTGGTACCCCAGTGATGGGGTTGTGTGTCGAGGTTGTGGGCTCGCATCTCTTCCTTCCATTTAGTCTGTCACCTTTAAAATAAGAACAGCATTTGGAAGCATTTAGACAAGGCTTAACTTTATTGCCCGGAGAGCAGTGTTGAAGTTAATGGGGATATGCACCGTAGCAAATGGAAACACAAGCGGGTGTGTGGGATAGACACCTCGGAGGGAACCGTGCCAGGCTTTTCCAAGTTTCTGATTTACAAGCACTTTCATGTGAGATTTGAGGGGAAAATATATTGTTAGGTTTTATTTCTTACCAAAATCAACCTCTTTTTTTTTTTTTAATCGACAGGTTTTGTCAATGAAATAGGGATGTTTGAGGGAGGAAATTATTTTCCTTTGAAAAATGTGACTGGTGCAGCAAATAGCGTTGCAGAAAAGATCTTTTTCTCTGACTGTCAGAGAGCTGGGTTCACTGGGGTTGATTGTTGGGCTTCAACTAACAAAAGTTTAAAACTGGCCTGAAAAAATCAGGTTCAAGAGGAAAAATTGCAAAAATTCATGAAATATTTGTGCCAGTGTATTCTTAAAATAAAAAAGCTGTCGAAAGCAGAACTGTCAAAAATTATTTTACCCATGAAGATCTTTAAACTTGATGAGCCCTTATTTTTCTGATTGACAGGCATCCTTTAAATACTCTTTCTTGTGGAAAACTTTCAGTTCATTCTATTTGTGTAGTAATTAGAGCTTTCCTGACCTGGGATAAGCAACCTTTTCTGTTATTTTATTTTACTAGGTGTTACCTGTTGTGCTTGTGAACTGAGGAAGGGGCTGGTATAGCCTTTTCTTCTCTTCTTTCTCCTGCTATTCTTATTTCACATCCCATTAGAAGTAGTTTAGTTTCTCTTCATTTATAGTCTAGGGGTCCAGTCCATCCCTCCATTAACACTGATCTAAAGCTCGGAATAAGTTTCACGTGGAAAATGGTAAATTATTTCCAGGGTTTAGTGCGGTCCTGTTGCTCTGCAGTGGCTTTGGACTCAAAGTCATCATTGAGATGTTTCAGTTGCCTTTGTCCACTGCCAAGTAGTCCTCTGGATGAAAATGTTGGGTTTGGCTTTGATTCTTTGGGGACATTTTCAGTTGTAGAATCATTTAAGTTGGAAGGATGTTTAAGACCATCAAGTCCAACTGTTGACCTAACACTAACAAGTCCACCACTAAACATGTCCCTAATCACACCTATGCATCTTCTAAACACCTCCAGGGATGGTGGCTACCACTTCCCTGGGCAGCTTCTTCCAGTGCTTGAGAACCCCTTCAGAGAAGAATTTTTTCTTTCAATCCGATCTAAACCTCCCCTGGCACAACTTGAGGCCATTTTCTCCTGTCCTATCGCCTGTCACTTGGGAGAAGAGACCAACACTCACCTCCCCACGACCTCCTTGCAGGGAGCTGTAAAGAGCAGTGAAGTCTCCCCTCGGCCTCCTCTTCTCCAGGCTAAACAGCCCCAGGTCCCTCAGACACTTCCAGAACTCCTGGGCTGCAGACCCTTCCCCAGCTCCGTTCCCTTCTCTGGATGCCCTCCAGCACCTCAGGGGTGCTGCGGACATTTCCATACTTGGATGAATAGAAACCATCTTAGGAAATTACATAATGAACAATGCACTTCAGGTGTATGAGATGGAAGTAATTGTTTCTCCAACAGGTTGGCTTGGGTGGACTGACAAGAGCAAGCCATTTCGATACAAAAAAATAGAGCATTTTTTGTGGGAAATGAAGAGTCTCTTGGTTTTGTGCTTGGGGTGCGGGCGGGTAGTTGGATGGGTGCTCCCATCCCACAGGGGATGCAAGCTGTGGGAGCACCAGGAAGAGCAGTGGGTGGCAACTGGTGTTCCTCTCTGCGCCAACTTGGCAGCTGCTGGATGCTGCCCAAGTTCTGCTTTACCCTTATCTGAGGCCAGACATATTGTTCGCACCGACTTCATTTACTGATTTACACAGACACTCCTTAGAAACCCAGTAGTCAGAGGAGCTGCAGATAGTGATTTGGGTGTGGGGATGGAAGCTGCATAATGTTTTTTTCCTACAGACCAAGAAATCATGTAATAAAGGATTCAAAAGTAACCATGCTCTGAGCGTTGAGCTGTTCCAAGCCGTGTCTGGGAGTGCCAGGTTGCCCCAGGCTATCTTACACTTGATTTTGCCTTGTGCTTCAGAAAGATTTCCCTTGTATAAACAGTTTTGGTTGTGATTTGGGTTTTTTTTTAATGTGTTTCTTGAAAGGAAAACCATCAGAAAGGCATATAATGTGGAAGTTCGTGTCCAACTCCTCTCATTGGATTTATTCTATTAAAAAAATTCTGTGTTTCCTCACTGTCATAATGCCTGTGCCAGAGAAGAACTAGTATTTTATTAAATGTGGTGTTTAAATTAATGCTTGGAGATGTGGCTGCTTAATTTGAGCAGAATCTCAAGAATGAGCTGATCCCTAAGGCTGAAGATGAAAGACCTGTTATTTATCACTCAACAGGATGACTGACCCTTTGGGGTTGCGTGCACGCTGGCAAGCTGGGCATAGCCAGCTTAGGCTGCTTGCAGTGGCAGAGGTGGCACACTCTGCTAAGCTGGGCTTCAGTGGGGTGACATCCTCTGTCAGGGGCATCCTCGTGGATGGCGACTGCAGGAGGTGGGTGAGGGACGGGGGTCATTGGCCACATGGGTGCAGCTGGCATGACTAAGAGGTGGCATCAAAGCCTGGGTGCCAGTGGGACTTTGAAGCCCCACATTGTGCACTTGGGAAGGGTTTCAAAGCCACTCATTCCTTGGACTGGGCACTTAGTTTAGGGTCTCATCACCTGGATAACACAGAGTATGGTCCTCGGTAAGCAACCCCCACTTTGAAGATGCCTTGCTTCCATATTCTTGATTGCTTGGATCATTCATGCACAAAACCTGATATTTTAAGATAAATTATAGCCAGTTCTTTTCAGAAGAGAAGGTTTTCATCCCCCCCCCCAGGTTTTTCCTTGTCTCAGTGATACGGGTACACGATTTGCAGGTGAAGCGGAGCGGATCGGTAGGAAAGTCGCCCACGGAGTCACCTCTGCGGGTGCAAATCAGCACATGGTCAGGGGTCACCAGTTACACCAGGGAGAGGCTCGCCCCATGGAGTGGAGAACAAAAAAGGACGTGATAAATCTACTTTAAGAAAAATGAGATTTCAAAAAGACCAAAACCACAGCAAAACGCGAAGTTTTTCTTTCCAGAGAACTTCGTGTACTTGTTTAAAAAGGAAACGTGAAAAAAGCCTAGTGAAATCAGTCCGTGTCCCACGTGTTGTTTGGACCTCAATAGCACAGGTGAACGAGGAGGGCTCCGTGCCAAATACTTTTGGTTTAGAGGGAGTGGTGGGAGTGAATTCGCCTAACCGCTCCTAGAAAGGCTTAACTTTCCACACACAAATCAATGACAATCTTCGCTCGGCTGCAGACACCCGGGGAGCGACGCTGGCGGATTCTCCGTGCAGCCAAGGCAGGCGAGGGGAGGACGAGGGTCGGCACCTGGAGCGGGGAAGGTGGGTCGGATGCTGTACTTTCAGCTTTCAAAATGTGATATTTTTTACGTTTTTTTTCCCCCCCTTTTTATGGCTTTTGCAGTTTATTGGTGGGGCGGAGGGGGGGAGAAGGCGCTTGAATTTTATGCGCGGAGGCTGATCGTGTTCGTGTTGGAAATCTTCGGCATGCTTCAGAGATCCTCTGTACTAATATATCCCCACTTACATGAGTCTTTAATTGCTGTCTGAACTTGAACCTGTGATTCTCTTTCTGATTTCCTAGCTTGGTGTCTTGAATCTTTACCAAGCCCCGATATTTTGACTGTGTGTCAAAACCCGTATGATACAACCTCTCTATTTATGGGGGTTCTTTTTGTAAGTCCAGATTGATTATTTGTTTGTTTGTTTTAAATAGGAAAAATCAGTGTGAAAACACATCTACTGACATCTCCTGCTGGGTAGCTAGCAGGGCTCTGATGAGGCAGGTGATTAATATTTATAATATAGCATAATATAATATAAAATAACATCACATAGCATAGTATGACATGGTATAAGATAATATTCTATTCTAATCTAGTCTATTCTATTTTTAGAATATTTATTTACTAATATTCGTTTAAAAGTAATTTTTGTTTCAGTTTTCTTGGCAGAAAACTTGCTGAAAAAACCCAACCCTCCTCTTAAACAGTTAAAACATCTCAGCAGATTTAATGCTGGCAGAAAAATAGCAATTAAAGACAGCCTGAGAAGTGTGGTTGGGATGAGGCTGCTGCTCGGTGCAGGCTCAAGCTGACCTGCTCCTCACTGCCCATGCCACAAGCGGGGACTGCATGGGAAAACTGGAGGTGCTTTACCTGGAGCCCCCCTGCCTGGTAATTCCCACAGTGGCACCGCTGTTAAAAACAACAGCTGTAGTTTTGTTTAAGGTTGGGCTGAATGAAAACAGGAGGGGAGGAATGTGCTCAGCGGAGGAGGAACCAGTGCTCGGCCATCCCGGGTTTGCTTTCTGGACTGTGTCGGGTAGAGGGAAACACTTGGCGTGGTTGAAAAGGGGATGTGGCAGCCACCTTCTAGCTCAACCAGGTAAAATATTTGGGAGAATGAAACTGAGTGGGATTTTCCCCTCCTTTCTGCTTGGTGGAAGCGGGATCGGGTGGAGGTTTCTCCTCCTGGGAGGATTTGCAGGTTGGGAACAGCAAAGGCAGCTGGGTCTATCCGAAACCCAGTCACAGGGAGTGGATGATGTGGGCACGGTCAGCACTTGCTGCCTTGGATGTCTCCTGCAGCCCACACTACAGAGCAGATGTTTTTCGGGCTTCTTAATGTGTATCCTGGTCTATCCACCCCAGGAGAGCACAGCAAATATCCCCTGGAAATTTAGATGAGATACTCTGCCATCTTTCCCTGGTCTTCCAGTGCCTTTCGTCTCTCCCACCACTGCAGAAAGGACATTTCAAACCCATGCTCTGGAGCAGGCAGCATTTGACACCCACTTTACGCTTGTGCTTGATGGTGTTTACTTCAGGTGCCAGGCAGTGGGGAGTCAGACCTGGCATGTTTGAGCACTGAGCAAGCATTAGCCATACAAACCTGGGATTTTCCAGCGAGCCCGGGGCTGTCCAGCACCTTACTCCCTGAGTCTCCTTTGAAATTCCTCCTCTAATTAATAAATAAGTGGCAAGTTTCACTGACATAATTTCAGAGCTATTGCTCTTAATTAAATAGCAAGCTATTAAAGTAGTTTCAAAACACTGAAGCCTTCCCTCCCCAGTTCGTACTCCTGGTCATATTCCCATTAAGCGTCGCCGGTGGAATGGTGTTGTAAGTTTGGAAGTAATTAGAAAAGGTGAAGGATCTCAGACCACATCAAAAAGTGACATTATCAAGCATGCATGGATGATTGTAGAAAAGGGGACAGCAATGAGAAGACTCATCCTTGCCCATGCTCCTGCTCTCCTGGCAGGATGGGGATGGGAAGGCAGCATCATGCCAGGTCCTGTCTGTGTGTGTATATATATGTATATATTTATATATATATAAATTCATATATTTCTGTATAAATATACTATATATGGAATAAATTTATATAATGCTTAATGTGTATATGTTATACACTATTGTATTAGTGTATAATGGTGCAGAAAGGGCAGCTGTGCTCTCTGGCACCCAGCTACATCACGCTGATGTCGGGTCAGCAAAGTAGCTGCATGGTTTATTTTCCCTTGGCTTAGAGCTGTAGCAATGAATAGAGGGAGGGGATCTGGGGCTGGGATGCTCCTGCCAAGAATGATTTGGAGGCCTCTTTACATTAGTCAGAGCTTTTTTATTCCTTACTGGAAGCCTGAGAGGAGCCACGCGCCCGATGGCAACGTTGCTCACAGGTCTGCATAATTGTCAAGTATCGCTCACGTGAGCAACTTACCTTAATTAGAGATTTATTTCTTGCTGCTGTTGGATTTCTTTATTGTTTGTCCCTCAAAAAGATGTCTTTGCCTCTAAGGAATGGGTGCATGATGGTCCGGAGTGCTTTTGTAGGTGAGGGGTAAGGATGCTACATCCCAGCTGGTGGTTTTACAAGGGGCTCAATGTGCTTGGCAGCTGCAGAAGAGGTGGAGAGGATGTCCCGCACCATGATGGCTCTGCGCCATCTTCATGTGGGTCTGGGCAGACATATGGATGTTGAGACCATCAAATTACTTCCACCTCCTGGGATGCAGGGAGAGGCAGTAGCCCGGTGTGGCCATCGCCCACCCTGACCTGCCTAGCAGGAAACCAGTTTGGGAAGTGTCTCTGTGTTGCCCATGGATGAACCAGTCCAGAAGGAGGTAGGAGACCACTTTGGATTGAGATTCTGGCACTGCTGGGAGGAGGTAGGGTGGAGGGATGGAGACCAGCCAGCTTCCTAACTATGCAAACAACCCACACCCAGGTTCGGTGTTTATCCCTGCTGAGCCCGTCACCATGGTATCTGGGCACCTTTTGCCAAGGTGAGCTGAAGCTGATGGAGCAGATCCTCTGCCAAACCCCAGGCTCTCTAGGCATATGTCTGGGAGGTCTCTTAGATCAACTGAATCTTGCAGAGTTGCTGCTGCTGGGATAATCCAGCCTGAGCAGCCTGATCTAGTGGGAGGTGTCCCTGCCCATGGCAGGGGGGTTGGAACTGGATCGGCTTGAAGGTCACTTCCAACCCAAACCATTCTATGATGATCTAAATAATTTTGCTACTCACTTTGGGCCTCTCACCACTGCCTGCCCAGTCCCTGGCTGGCTCCTGTCTGCCATGAATCACAGAATCATAGAATCGTTTAGGTTGGAAAAGACCTTTGAGAACTCATGATCTCCTCAAAGCTGGTGCATCCTCACCCCTGCCATGGGGTTTCCTTCTGCCCACAGTTGCACCACAGTGCAGGCACCTGTAGAGATGGTTTCAAAGCTGCCTGGGCTGGGACTGCTGCCTTAATGCAAAATTTGGAGCCTTCTCAGCTACATGGCTTTGGCTCTGGGCTGCTGCGGAGTGATCCAGAGCCTGGTAATGCCTCCAGGAACACATGGGCTCTGGGCGCATTGCTAGGTGACCAAACGGTGATCTATCAAGTTCTCCTCACTTTTCATGTTCTCTCTTACTGTTCTGCTGTGGTTTGGGGCAAATTGCTCCTCCTACTCCCAGCAAAATGGAGATGAGAAGGTTTGATGGCCTGAGGAGAGGAGAGGGAGAGGAGAGGAGAGAGGAGAGGAGAGGAGAGGAGAGGAGAGGAGAGGAGAGGGAGGGAGGGAGGGGAGGGGAGGGGAGGGAGGGAGGGGAGGGGAGGGGAGGGGAGGGGAGGGGGAGGGGAGGGAGGAGGGGAGGGAGGGGAGTTGGAGAGATGGAGAGGGAGAGGAGTAGGAGAGGAGGAGATGGAGAGAGAGGAAGAGGAGAGAGAGGGAGAGAGGAGGAGAGGAGAGGGAGATGAAGGAGAGGAGGAGGAGAGGAGAGGGAGAGGAGAGAGAGGGAGAGGAGAGGAGAGGAGAGGAGAGGAGAGGAGGGAGGAGAAGTGGAGAGGGAGAGGGAGAGAGGAAGAGAAGAGAGAGCAGGAGAGGAGAGAGGAGAGGAGAGGGAGGAGGAGGAGGGAGAGGAGAGGAGAGGAGAGAGGGAGGATGAGGAGAGGAGAGAGAGGAGTGAGAGGAGGAGGAGGAGAGGAGAGGAGATGAGAGGTGAGGGAGGAGGAGGGAGGAGAGGAGAGAGAGGATGAGGGAGGAGATGGGAGGAGGAGAGGAGTCGGGAGATTGGGGTGGAGAGGGGAGGAGAGGGAGGGAGGGGAGGAGAGAGAGGGAGAGGAGAGGAGAGTGAGAGTGGAGATGGAGAGGGGATGGGAGGGAGGGAGAGGAGAGGGGAGAGGGGAGGAGGAGGGGAGGAGGAGGGGAGAGGGGAGAGGCGAGTTGGAGGGGAGGAGATGGAGAGGAGAGGAGAGGAGAGGAGGGAGAGGAGGAGCGGAGAGGAGAGGAGAGGAGAGGAGAGGAGAGGAGAGGAGAAGCGAGAGACGAGGAGAGTGGAGAGGAGGAGAGGAGAGGAGCGGAGAGAGGAGAGGAGGCGAGGACGAGAAGAGGAGAGGAGGAGGGAGAG